>QKYT01001126.1:6610-25318 GCA_003550305.1 Glomus cerebriforme | reverse complement strand
TTTTCTTTCGCACCACGATATACATCACAATAACGCTCTTAATACTAATACTGAACCAAAATACAATTATAATTGTATGGACAAACACAAATGGCTCATATATCAGACAAATGCTGAAATTCTTTCACAATCCATAATATCACTTCCACTAATTAACCCCAACAACGAAGCCCTAACTAAATCATACATTAATAAATTATGGGCCGATTANAAATTTATTATAAACTCTACGAAACAAGAACATATTCCAAAAATCTCACGCCACAAAAAAGGTCATTCATACCTCCCCCTCGACATTCGTCAACTCAATAACAACATTACATTACTCACTAATATAGCACAAAGATTCCAAACGAAATACATCAAATCTTTTAATTCTATCTTCATATTAGACACACCATCTAACGAAATTTGGAAATCTTATTGGTCCAATTGGCCATCATTCAAACACAAAATTAATAAAATAGCCAACATTTACCAAATCAATTGCATCCAATTACCTCTGACACTTACACCTCTTAACTATGATCCTATTAAATTTTTCTTAAAATCCCTTATTATTTCCTTACAGAATTTAAGACAACACTTAACTGAGAAACACAATATCAACCAGATTAATAGATTCATTAATATTAGAAATGAAGATTTAAAGTTTAATCAACGGAGAATGATCAATTCAATTCTCAATCGTAAACCGAGACGAATCACATTAGACCGTTTAGTTATAACACATGACGATAACACCGAAGAACTTACTCTCGATCCAGCAATCATCGAACAACATACAATTAACCACTTTCAAAACCTAGGTAATACCTCAAACGACAATCCCATCACCGCCACTTCTCATCGAGACCTACCCCCAGAATGGGCCGAAATCTATACACCAAAACCCCACATTCAAGAAAACTGGTTTACATCCATTAACGACCCTATTACTTTGACGGAACTTCAAGACATAATATCTTCTCTACCCAATAATAAAGCTAGTGGCCCCTCTTCTATTACTTACGAAGACATCAAACACTTAGATCCCCATACTAAACAATTCCTAGTGGAATATTTTAATCTAATACTTACACATCACATATATCCTACAGAATGGAACGAAGCACTACTTTTCCCTATACCAAAACCAAAAGATTGGAATTGCCAAATTAACAATACGAGACCCATCGTCCTTTTAGAAACAACTCGCAAATTATTAGTTAAAATACTAACTCAACGACTCAATGCTATCCTTTCCTCACATTACATTTTAGAACACAACAATCAAGCAGGCCTTATAGGTCGCTCAACAATAGAACCGATCATTCATATAAAACACATAATAGAACATTTCAATTTGACCAAACCACAAAAATTATGGATTGGCCTACAAGACCTTTCCAAAGCCTACGATCGTGTAGATATTAACCTTTTACGACTAGCTATGCTTCGGCTCAAAATCCCCAGCACCTTTGTGACCAATATTATCAACCTTTTTAGCAAACGATCCAACAAAATTATCCTACCCGACCGCCTCTCCGAATCATATGATATACGCTTCGGCATAGATCAAGGAGAAGTGATCTCTCCTATCTTATGGATCATATATTACGATCCGATGTTCACAATGATCAACTGTTTACCTTATCAACTGAAAGTTGACACTACAAAATTGAAAGATGTATTGAACCCTTCCTCTCACCAAACTTTATCTTACAAACTTTCCGTTATTGGATATTTGGACGACACAACTTGGTTCAGTCACTCTATAGACCACTTACAATCCCTATTTACAGTCGCCAACAAATTTTATTCATTCGCCAAAATTAAAATCAACATAGATAAATACAAACTTCTAACTAACGACTCCCAATACCATAACAAATCTGTCCAACTAAATATCAACGGCTCTATCACAGAAGTTACAATAGGCCCTAAATGGACTTCTGAACGTATCTTAGGGTACTATATTAACGCCAACAACATGGACAAAGGCACAATTTCTCATATGAAATCAGTTGTCTCGTACAATGCCTGCCTCCTCCGGAAAAAACGTATTACACACGATCACGCCTCTTACATCATCAACAAAGTCATCCTACCAAAACTAGAATATATGATGAATTTTACCTTCCTAAACGCCTCAACTTTAAATCATATAATGAAACCCTTAAAACAAATTTTTAAACATAAACTTAACTTACCCTCTACCACTAATGACAATATTATTTATACAGACCTCAATCCCTTCATACAAAATCTTAACAACATTCAAACATTAGCTCATGTCCCCTTATACAACTATATTTTCAATAATTCAGAATTACAACATATTGCCCGTCAGCTTATAAATAATTCCCAACTAGACTTTTGGCTTCCTTTTTGGCCTAATTTAGAAAGAATATTTAATATTGACGAATCTAAATATCCCACCTTCACGACCTTTAGTAAAGCTCTAATAAAGTTCGCCTCTATAGGCTGTACTTTTTCCCCCTCCTTCAATACGACTATAATAGGAGGATCCACGGCAATTATAGACCACTTACCGTTCGACGCGCCAACTATTAAAAGTTGGAAAAAACGTACGCTCATCTTTGAAGACCAATTAACTCTTTTGGATGGCCAATACGTCAAACCTTGGACTGACATAAATGCAGACCCAGAGAATCCTTTAAAACAACTCCCCGGACGCCAACCGAAATGGTTCCAACGATACTTGGATCAGAATACCGTAGGCGCAAACCGTCGTTTGTTAAAACCCATCGTTATTACTAAAGCCATTTTACCCACTCACAAAACTCCTTATATTTCCTCAGAATTCTATTATAGACCACGTTCCGAATGGATCGTTTATTGGCATGCACCTTCTTCTTCTGCAATTTTTGGCAGAACCATTGAACAAAAAAATGAATCTTTTTCTCCTAGTCTTAGTTTTATCGAACATTGGATACATAATCCGCCCCCATCATTTTCCTCTTATGGTACCCCGAAAAAGTTCCCCCCTATCCTTTCACCTTGCCCTGGTTGTAATTTTCACACACCGTATTATCGTGACACTAGACCCAAATGTACCTTCGTAGCACCGTCACTTCATGTTCATACTATTAAACTTGCTAAACGCAACCAACACACAAATTTACCCCATATCCCGTATAAAAAATTTGTTTTACTATCACAACCTATTAATTCTTTAAAAGTTCTTATTTACAATATTTACGTTCACTCTATTGGTATTCCTCAATTAACCTCCAATATTGCCCCCTCCACTGTCTCAACTTTAGATTCAGCTAATGTACCCACATACCCCTCTTCTATTATAACTAGACTATTGCTAGGATGTTCTTCCTCAATTAATAATCTTTTAGAAATTTCCAATAATATTTCCACTTTATCGAATCTAACCTTTTATACTGACGGTTCCGTCTTGCACCTAGGTACTCCTCAAAGTTCAGCAGGTTTAGGCTGGGTGGAAATTTCCAATCCCAACAATCTAACCACTTTTAAAGCAAAATGTGCCCAACATATCTCATCTACCCGCGCTGAAGCTATGGCTATACTCACCGCATTATTAATATGCCCTAATTCCTCTCATATAAATATTTATACCGACTCGTCAAATTGTATAGACACTTTCCGGAATATTATGAGTCCTATTACAAGTACCCGAAGACTCCATAAAATTCCCAACCACCTTATTTGGTCCGCTATCAAATACACAATCTCCTTCAACAAATTGAGCGTTAACTTAATTAAAGTTAAAGCACATTCAAACAACCGTTACAACGACATNGCAGATGAACTTGCCAAAGCCGGTGCCCTACTCCCCGCGGCTCTCCATATAAACTTCAAGAATATTCCTAACCATAACGCCACTCTTACCTGGCTTAATTTAGGTCCAGTTGACCGGCCTATTCGCAAATGGACAAATGATATTTTACACTGTCAACAATTTAACCGTTTCATTAATTGTGCCCACAATCAATACTTATTTTCAAAATGCGACCAAGTTCCGATCGATTTCTCCCTTACAAAAATCTGGCTCAATCACAACCCAACTTCGTCTACGACTTCGGCAGAATTGAGCTCATATATTAGTTATAAAATCAAATCACTTAACATGTCACTTCCCACTTGCGATTTATTACAACGCAATTATCCCGCCACTTACCCGAATTTGAACATCCCTTGCCCCTCCTGCAACCTGGTTTCTGATAACAATGAACACATTATCCTATGCCCTGCTTACAGTCAAAAAGTCTCTATGTTATTATTTTCACATAGTAAATCCTTGGCTCATTTTCTCTTCGACAACCAAGCAGTTGCGGGTAAATTATGCTCTCGCCAGATTCACGAGGTTATTTCCACCACCCCGCTTTTCATGAACATTTCTTGTTCTACACTTAAAGATAATTTAGATTTAATTTTATTATCTCACCAACTCATTCCTAAAAGTTTAGATAATCTCTTTACTTTACCTTTTCCTACTAAAAAATTACGCCAACGTCATTTAATTGACTTTCTTCATACTTTTCTTAATGACCTGCGTAGCATCACGTGGACTGCGCATTGTAATGCGCGTATATCCTGGGAAAAATCTTGCAATATCAATCGTAAGGACAAACGTTCTCGTACCTCTCAACCAANACCTAATATTACTACTCGTGTACATGTCCCATCCAACACTCAATCTGCGGCTAGTCGTCGCGCTCCGTCAACCTTTTCTCACACGTTATGGCTCATATGGGCCTCGTCAAACTTTTTACATTCGGGCTCATGGTCCCATCATCGAAATATTTCTTTTAATTATAATTTTAATTCTTTTTCTGATTATATAAATAGTTTAGATTTATCGTCTATAGTTCACCCTTTGTTAATGGACCGTATTTTTATTTTGGCTTCTTAAAGGGCGGATTGGTTTTACCTATCTTTTCGCTAGGTGTAGACAGTTCACCACGGGGGGCTCAGTTACTTTTCNTCAGTAATTCTAGAGATAGTCACTTTGTAGTTTTCTATCTTTGTTACTTTTAGACTTGTAGCGAATCCGCACCTTCATAAAAATAAAAATAAAATAAAAATAAAAAATAAAATAAAATTTTTCACCCCCACGTGATTTCGGCCGGCATTATATATTCTCGGCCTACATTAAGAAATTTAAGCATGTGACAAATAAGGCGTGACAAATAGGATTTTCCACACCGAAAAAAATCTGTCCCTGGAATACATAGTAAAAATGGAAAACAGGGAGGTGTGACACCGGTGACAAATTTTAAAGGTCACGTGGGGTGAAAAAATTTTCTGGCGATACTGGGGAAGATATCAAAACTATATTTTGACAAAAATTGATCGACATTATACTTTATATAAAAAAAATAGGCTATTTTTTTTAGATGTCCAGATTGAATTTCTTTCTCTCTCCAAATTTTCTAAATAAAATCAGTTTTTCCATACCACGGCTACAAAGTTACGAAGCTTTTATTTACATCAACTAGAAGGTTCAAAGAAAATTCCCATTTAAATCTTAAAATTGAAAAAAATTTCTAAACTTTTATATCAAATGTAAGTTTTTTTATCATAAATGTAAGAAGTAGCCTCGTAACTTTGTTTGCATGGCTTTAATATTGATTTTTACAAAATTTCGCCTTAAAATATTGAACCATTAGAGCTGTGCATCTATTTAAAGTCTGAAAAATAGCAATGGGCAGGTGGAGGGTCTTTTAACAAATTAGACTTAAAGACGCATTTAAATATGTCACAATCAGTAAAACAATCAAAGCTTCATTTATCATCAGACAAGATCGCAAAAGGAAATTGACTGATGGGCTAAAATAGATGCGAAAACAAAGAACCAAACAAAAAACTTCACTTCAAGAAGTTCAATTTGGGTCTAATATTGCGTTAATAAAATAATAAAATAAATTGTAAATATAAATGCATATATAACTGAAAAAGTACAGTAATTTTAAATAATATCATTATTGTTTATTAATAAAAAAATTTTTATATGCAAAAAAATCTTCAATAATAAATTTTTATATGGTACCACATATAGTTTTGATTTAATTAGTTGACCGCACATCCCAACGTGACGCGCCATGGTTAAGGATCCCCTTTTTATTATTTGATCACGCGGTGCAACAGACTAAAAACATTATAATAAAATAAAATAAAACAAAGATCTACATAATGACAATAATAACAGATAATGACTAGCAGAACCCGTTGCTTCGCACCGGGATCAATAAATCGTGTACATAAAAAATATTCCAGAAATAAGCTGTGATACAAATAAAAAAAACATTCTGATTTATATTCAGGAAAATTAGATGCCACACATTTGTATCAATAGGTGGCTTAAAATTTTTTCGTTTATAATTAGAGTTTTATAGCTAATATTGATATCAATGCCAAGTAAAAAATATATATATATATATTGGCTATATTAAAATGATATAAATTTGGTTACAATTTATGTTATCAAACACTTTGAAAGAATCAATACTTTTGGTCTGACAGTCCTGATGATTCTTGCATAGTATAAGAACCTTTAAAAATTTTTTTCATGTTTATCAAAAAAAAAAAATAAAGGTTCACATGATATCCGATTTACAGTATAAATTAAAAAAAAACCAATAAGTTAATTAAATAATAAAATAATAAAATAATAAAATAATAAAATGAAAAATAGCTTTTGTAACACATCGTGCGTTACTCCATTCTGAATAAATTATAAACTCTTTTTTTTTTATAAATAGCTCTTATTAATTTATCATTTAATAAAGTTTATTAAATTTATTAATCGTTATTTCTAATATAAATCATCGAACTATGAAATGTGGAATGTGGGGAAGGTGTAAAGAATGTGAACAAGAAAATACTGGAGCTGAATGGTGTAACTCATGTAACGCAAAACATTTTCAACAAAATTTTAAAAATTGGACTAGTTATAATGATTATATTGATAAATTTATTCAAGATACTCAGCTATCAGCACATTCTGATAAACAAGCATTAGAGTGGATATCTTTTGATAGATTTCGTAACATTGAATATATTGCAAGAGGTGGTTTTAGCAAGGTATATAGAGCAATTTGGATTGATGGTTATATAGATAAATGGGATAATGAAAATCAAACATGGAAACGATATAATTCCAAGCTTGTAGCTATGAAAAGTTTATATATTTCTGAAAATTTTATATTAAAATTTATAAATGAGGTATAAATTAATTTACTATTAATGAAATTTATGAAATTTTAAATATGATTTACTAATTTATTTTTATTTATTTTTTTTTTTATAAATAATGTATTTAGATTAAATTGCATCATAAAGTCAATGATGATACTATTATTAGACTTTATGGAATAACATATGATCCAGTAACAAAAAATTACATGATGATTTTGGGTTATGCAACGCATGGAAGTTTACGAAATTTTTTAGATACAAGTTATAATAAATATAGTTGGATTTATAAGTTTCGTGATTTATGGGATATTGCATCTGGACTTGAGAAAATTCATAATATGGAATTAATTCATCGAGATTTACATATTAGTAACATACTTCATATGGGTTACTATGTTTCTATAACTGATATGGGATTATGTAAACCTGCGGATTATAATGAATCAGAAAATACAAAAAAGAGTATATATGGAGTTGTACCTTATATTGCTCCTGAAATTTTAAGAGGACAAAATTATACCAAAGCTGCTGATATTTATAGTTTTGGNATAATTATGTATGAAGTANNTTCTGGNTTACCTCCNTACCATGATGTAAGCCATGATGAAAATTTAGCAATGAAAATTTGTCAAGGATTTAGACCAATGTTTAATATTAAAGTACCTCGATTAATTGTACTTTTAATTAAAAGATGCTTAGATACAAATCCATTGAATCGGCCAACAACAGAAGAAATTAGAGTAATTATGGGCCAATGGTGTGATGAACTTAAAAATCAAACTGAAGCGGAAATAGAAAAACAAATTAAAGAAGCAGATGAAATAAATAACAGTTTATCAAATGGTAAATTACGTTCTACTAGTCTATCATACAAAACACACTCAGAAGCTATTTATACGAGTAGGTTACTTGACTTTAAGAATCTTCCTGAACCAAAAAATTCTGATGATTATTATGAACAATATGATAATATAATTAGCCAAAAATATTCAGGTAATTACTAAATTTTTAAACTCAAATTAATTGAAAATACTAATAAAATTTTATTTCATTAAATAGAATCTTTACAGATTGATATTTCAAACTTAAAAATTAATCGGTACCGTATATATAATTTTTTATCTTATTATTTTTTTTTAGTTTATTTTTTATTATATATTAACCGTTATTATTTATATTACAGAAAAAAAGAATGATTAATCAGTTTATTAAGAACATTATTTTTCTTTTGTTATTTACTTAATTTTTTTTTATTACTCTTAGGAAATGTTCTCATCAAATATTATTTATTTACCTTAAATATAATTAATTCCATCCTCACAGATTTAAATCGATATATTTTTACAGTAAATTAAATTTTGACTAATTATTTATCCTATCTAATAAAACTTACAGATAACTACTATGATCATTTACCGCTTATTGTATCGTGTTGCTTGGCCGATCCACTAAACATATCCATATGCATGATCTTTTTGATTTGGTCAAAAAATGTTACATAATTCCAATGAAGTATAAATTACCGAATATCGACGCACAATTCTTTTGTCATATAACTTTGTTTTTCGAAGAGAACCATTATCAGAATACTTCAATATTTTTTCAGATGATAAAATTGAAATAATTAGTTTTATTACGTGTATTAATTTTTAAAATAAGGATAAAAGATTTATTTATTTTTACTGCAGGAATTGCTCTTAAATTGATGAACATATTATTTTTTTTATAAATCATTTCTACGTGTCGATTAAGGAACAATCATGTGCTTACTCAGAAATTATTTTAAATAACAGGAACATGCTTTTCCATTTTAGAGTATTTGCGGAAAAAAACGGATAACTATTGATTGTTCTACTTATGTAATTAGAAATAATAATGGTATATCCTTGCTCAAGACAAGTAGCAATTTATAATCATTCAAGTTATTTAAATGTATTCTCCATATAATTTTCAAAAAAAAAAATGTATATAAGCAGAGACGTGTCTTGACAAAAAATATTGTCAAAACTGAGTTACTCAAATTTTATATTGTGTCAAAATAAAATATACTTATATACATATTATTACTTTCATTATACCTTATTTTTTTTTTATTTTTTTTTTTTTTGCAACTATACGAGGGAATTGTGATTATCCCGAATTAATATTATCTACCAAAAAGCTTCGTAAATTCACAATTGATTGCATATTTGCATACTATTTTTATATAAAGAGTTACCGAATATATATTATTATGTCAAAATTGCGGCACGTGGGTTTTCAATATTCCAGACAATCACATCAGTCTCGCTTATTACTCGGTTATTATCTCGATATTATTATGCAGGGACACTTAATAGAATATAGGAGCGGCCATACACTTTGTAATTTGTACGGTACAGAAAGATGATGCTAAAAAAAAATATCGGTAAATGGTTGATTAGGTAATATTTGTCCTTCAATTGACACGTGATTTTATTACCACGCAAAAAAATCACAGCTTGTGTGAACATTTACAAAAGATTTTTTTTGCAAGTTTCTAAATACTACGAATTTGTTCAATATCAAAAATAAGATCATCATATTTCAAACGTAAATCCAATTAATGTAATCTGATGATCTTTATAAATTGATTTGTCACAAAAATAATAGTCAATTTGAAATTGGTCATAAAAACTGTTATCAAAATAATATCTTATCTGAGTAATATATCAATTGTTTAACCGTTATTCCTATAATATTGCATTCCATATGTTTCGTAATTAAGGTCAAAGAAATTATTATATTTTATTATGATCTTTTAAATTTCCATCTGAATTTCATCTGTTTCCTTTGGATTGGTTCATTTATAAATATCGTAAATTAGAAGCTTTTTTTTATATGAATATTTTTTAGGTCTTTCCGATGTCTACATTCTGATGAACAGAAATGTTTGACAAATATTTATTTTAGTCGATCAATTCTATTTCCGGTTGCTTTTTTTTTTTCTGTGATATGCAAGCGAGTTCATAATATTTTGCCCGGTTTTGTTTTAGGATTAACAGATTGAAAAAATGAGACTTTGAAATATATTACAAAAGTTTTATGACTTTATTTGAAAAAACGATGTACGAATTCTAATCCAAAAAAATTTATTATTATTAATATTGTAATTATCTAATCACATGCTTTGATCCATTTTGGTCGATCTTGTCGTTTCAGTTCAATTTTTTACTTATTTTAATAAATTAAAATAAATATGGATTGGTTTTTTCTGTTGCTTTTTTTTTTCTTGAATCTCTTTCAATAATTTCATATTTCACGAGGATATTAATAAAATCATTTAATCGTCTCAAATGAACGAAAAACAAGTGACAAAAAGTAGGTATTCCTTTTACACTTCTGGCGCGCCAAGACAACCAAAAGAACCAACATGGAAATATCATTGGAGAAGACTATTTACAATCAAAACTTTGGAGAGTCTTGAAAGTGATCAAGAGCATTCAAAACTTAAAAAGGCACTTACTGCGTTTGATTTAACTATGATTGGAATCGGAAATGTTATTGGCGCGGGTATATTTGTATTAACAGGTAATTATAATCTTTTCACGAAAAAAAAAGTGACAAGCTAATAAAATAATACTTATGAGTTATTTATTTATCAATAAATCTTAAAGGTGTTACTGCGGCAACAAATGCAGGACCAGCAATTGTGATCTCTTTTATAATTTCTGGAATAGCGGCAGCTTTTGCTGCTTTATCTTATTCCGAACTCGCTTCTATGATCCCAGTTTCCGGATCTGCGTATACATATACTTATGCAACGATGGGTGAGGTTATGGCTTGGATTATAGGTTGGGATCTTATATTAGAATATTTAGTTGGTAAGTATATTTTCTCTATAAAGTTATAAATAATTTATTATTTATTATATTTAATTTAATCATATTTTCTTTATATTGAAATATTAATAGGAGCGGCAACTGTAGCTGTTGGTAAGTTTCTCTCATTATAAGCTAATTATGGCGTAATGATATAATTATACTTATAAATATTTCTTTTCGTATATAATTTAGGCTGGTCGAAATATTTTGTAATTTTATTTTCAGACGCGTTTCATGTTGATTTTTCTGAATCTTGGACAAAGTCTCCATTTTCTTTTAATACCGATACTCAATCTTTCGAAAGAGTACCTGACGCATATTTTAATTTACCAGCATTTATAATATCAATTATAGTAACATTTTTACTTATTTTTGGTATAAAAGAATCTGCTAGGGTTAATGCAATAATTGTATCCGTTAAAATTTTTATTATAGTATTATTTGTTTTAGCTGCTAGTACTAAAATTGATCCAGACAATTATAAACCTTTTGTGCCAAAAAATGAAGGATCCTTTTCAAAATTTGGAGTTTCAGGAATTTTTTCTGCTGCATCTATCGTCTTCTTTTCTTATATTGGGTTTGATTCTGTTTCTACTACCTCTCAAGAAGTAAGGAATCCTCAAAGAGATTTACCTATTGGAATTATTGGGAGTTTGGGAATTTCAACTGTTTTATATATAGCTGTTTGGTAAATATTTTATAATTTTTTTTTAAATAATGATTTTAAAAATTTATCATTATTAATTATTCTTTATTTGTTATTAAGTCTCGTTTTAACAGGAATAGTTCCTTATACTAAGCTAGATGATCCAGCACCGATAGGTCTTGCAGTTCGGGATGTTGGATTACGATGGCTCGAAATTATTGTAGACATTGGAGCTCTTGCTGGATTATCATCCGTGATTCTCACATCACTCATGGGTCAACCGCGTATTTTTTATTCAATGGCAAGGTAAGTTTTAAAATTAATTATATTAATAATATCATTTGGTTCAATATTTTTTTTTTTATTTAAAAGTTATCAATTAATTACCTTTTTAGCGATGGATTATTCCCGAAATTTGCTGCAAAAATTCACCCAAAATATAGAACACCTTACATCACAACAGCCTTAACTGGCACTATTTGTGCAATAGCATCGGCGATACTTCCAATAGATGTCTTAGCAGAACTAACATCAGTTGGCACATTATTAGCATTCTTTTTAGTGAATATAGGTGTACTTATATTACGTAAAACGGCACCAGATGCTCCAAGGAAGTTCAAAGCACCGGGAGGTCCTTACTTTGTTCCTATTACGGGAGCCTTATTGTCTCTTTTGTTGTTGGTTACAGCTACTAAAGCTAGTATTGAAAGATTATTTATTTGGATGGCTATTGGATTAATTATTTATGCTTTTTATGGAAGAACGCATTCTAAAGTTAATAATCCTAGTGTTATTGAAACTATTGACGGTTCTCAAGAGAAAGCTATTGACAGTTCTAATGTTAATATAGAAGAGGTAAAAGTAACTGATACTAACGTAGAGATTATAGAGAAAGATATTGAATCATAGATTTATATATTACAATATGAATTCATTTAATATAATTTTTTTTCAAGGGCTTTAAGACTCATGTTTAATAATGTTTAAATCTTAATAATCAAATATTATTTTATTGACACATAAATATCATTTTTATCGAAATATATATAAATAAAATAATAAAATTTATTATATAATACGATTATTTATCATTATCTTCTTGTATTATTTGTATTAATTAAGTTATTACGTCAGTTGTCATATAAATTTAAGGAAAGCAAACTGCTGTACATGTAAAGGATTAACATATTATTTCCAGCGATCGATTTATATTATATAGTAGTTAATAGCTATTTGCTATTGGTTATAACAGCAAGTCAATTTTTTTCCTGTAAGTAAAATAGCTGCTAAAAAAATGGTTAAAAATAATTTTAAATAATTTTGATTAAATTTTTTCGCTATAGAAATGATGGTTCATATAAAAAAGAAAAATCTTGTAGATATTAAAAAATAAATTTCGATGTAAAAAAAAAAAAAAAAAAAATTCTTTTCTTTCCATACAAAATCTATTCTAATTATTCAAATGAAACTTATTTTTTTTTTATTTTATAAATGGAAATATATTTATTTTTATTCATGTGAACCCTTTTTTTTTTTGCAATTTTAGACAATTTTTTGTTCGTCAGTTAAAGTTACAGAAATACAATTTAAAAGTAAAAATATTTCTTTTCATATAAAAATAAATAATTTATAAAATTAGATTTATTTTTGATGGTTGATTAATGATTATTTGTTCTTTTAAAATAGTTTTCACTCCAATTTCGAAGGATGTTTGCCCAAAACTTTTAGCACATTAATTCTCAGTCAAATTGGGCGCAGGAGCGCAGTAATATATTTGACAATACACATATTATGTGCTACACGATAAATCGGTTTATTTTTCCTTTTCAGTCATATTTTAATCACTTGTTCTGTTAAATTTCTTAACGTTACTTCTCAAATAAACTATCGAACTATGGGTTGGGGAGTAAATACCGGACATTATTGGTGTAACGCATGTAACGCAAAACATTTTCAATAGAATTCAAAAATTGGACTATCGGTAATGATGATATTGACAAATTTATTCAATGTACTCAACCATCAGCTCATAATAATAATATATTAGGGTGGATACCTTATAATAGTTTATATAATATTATGTATATTGCAAAAGGTGAGTTTAGCAAAGTGTATAGCAAATTGGATTGATGGGAGATAGAAAGATGGGATAATGAAAATCAAAAATTGGAAATGAATTAACAAAAATAATTCTGTGGCTTTAAAAAGTTTTAATAATTCAAAAATGTTACATTAGAATTTATCAATGAGGTATAAATTAATTTTATCATCTAAAAATGACTAAATGTAATTTTTTTTTATAAATATATATTTAGATTACGTCGCATCATAAAATTTTAGATGATTTAAATTCTTCTATTATTAAATTTTATGGAATAGTTCAGATCCTGACTCAAAAAATTATATGATGATTTCGGATTATGCAGAGAATGGAAGTTTACGAAATTATTTAGATGCAAGTTTTAACGAATTAAATTGGGAAATAAAATTCATGATTTATGGAATAACATTGCATTTGGACTTGGGAAAATTCACGAAAGAGAATTAATTCATCGAAATTTACATACTGGCAATATACTTTATAAGCATCATGCTTGTATATCCGATATGAAATTATGTAAACCTGCAGATTATAATAAATTAGAAAATACAAATGATGATACATATGGCGTTTTACCTTTTATTGCTCCTGAAATTTTAAGAGGACAAAATTATATCAAAGCTTCTGATATTTATAGTTTTGGTATAATTATGTATGAAGTAATTTCTGGATTACCATGATGTAAGCCATGATGAAATTTAGCGACAAAGGTTTGCCAAGGACTTAGACCAAGATTTAATATTCAAGTACCCAATTAATTGTGCACTTAATTAAAAGATGCTTAGATGCTAATCCATCAAATCGACCAAGATCAGTCGATATGAATGATGAACTTGAAGAACCAGAAGAAATAGAATTAAAAAAGCAAATTAGGTAAACAGATGAAACCAATAATAGATTATCAACCAGTAAAACCAGTAATATACTGTATCTTCTACTAGTTTACCATATGAAACACGTTCAGAAGCTATATATACAAGTAGATTATTTCATTTTAAGAATCTTTCTGAACAAAAAAATTCTGATTATTATTATGATGAACAAAATGATGAAAAATATCCTTCAATTAATTGTAACGATACTAATAAATTTTAAATAGAATAAATAGAATCTTTACATATTGATATTTCTCAATGGAAAAATAACGATGGTAAATTTTTTAATTTATATAACAACTTTGTTGTTTATACACTTTAATTTGATATTTTATTTATTTTTTTTTTTAGATCAAAGTAATCGAAATATTGAATCTAAAGAATAACAATTATGATTAAATAATATTCTACTTTAACGTTAGCTTTATTAAAAAAAAAAAGAATGGGAGAAGATCTGATATTTTGTATAATTTACACCTTACTCGATCGATTTAGAGATGAGGTGTAAATTGATCAAAATAATATTATTAAACAAGAAGGGAAATGGAAATGATATATACTACAGTAGAATTTATACTGTAATTATCAATTATATTATTTGTTTATATTTATTTGATTATATAAATTAACCATTAAAATTTAAAGTAATTATAAGTCATAACGTGCACTAATAAAATGATAAAAATAATGATCCTTGTATTTAAATCGTGAAGTAGGTAATGGAGATTATTGAAGGAAAGGGTGGACGTTGAAAAAAAGTCGGCAGTAAAAAAGCAACGGGTTCAGGGATATCACGATATAACAGATAATAAAAAAATTTTTTGATAAATGTCAGTGTTACATGGATTTAAATTGAACTTTTTCATATATTTTGTACTACCTTGCAAATCATCATCATGTTTCAAATTGCGAAATTTAAAATTAAATTCTGCACATTAATTCTTAACAGATAATTCTAGCCGAACCATATTTGAAACTTTGAAATTTTATTTAGTTTATAATATTTTCAAAAATAAAATCTGGAACAGCTCGATGTGACCTATATTTTTTTAACACATAATCAGCTTGACACTTTTCGATAACATTCCATAAAATTTGATGATTTTCGCACATTTGCGTATATGATTTAAAGGAATTGAATCTAATGCATGTGGATCTGTTTCTTGCAGACCTTTCCATATATAATTGCAATGTTTCCACGTAAACATTTTGTAGCTCCCCGACACATTTCAATATAATTGAGTTCAAAATGAAATTTTTGGATAAAATATTACTTTATGCTCAAGCTCTTCAATAACTTCTTGTTTTTGAATCCAAAACATGATGTGCGCAACATCTGGATTTTCTAATGTTGCATATTTGTTACCATAATTTTCATCTGGATGATTAGCAGTATTAAATGCATACTTTGAATTTGCTAATTAAAAATGGTATCACGCATAATTGGCTGCTTTCCACGCACCAGGATTAAGGTTCCGTTGCATTAAGTGTATCATCGACCAATTTTGCATGGATAGAGGAATTATCAAATGCAAATACTGCAATCATTTCAGGATGTGTTTTTTCAAAGATTGGAATTGCTCTAGTTTTACCATAAAAAATCAAAAGTTAAGTTTGATTTGCATTTACCTGATCAATTAATTGATCAATATTCCACCATCCATCAAAATTCTTCCCCATCAACATCATCTTCACTCAACTTTAATCTTATATGAATAGACCATCCTTATCCCTCATGTTTAGGCCTCCAACCTGTTCTTAGCCCATTGTTTGATTGGAAAGTTGTCAAGGACATGTAAATGATTAACTTTTATTCAGAATCAATTTGGGTTTCACATTCCTTACCGATAAATTTCAGTATTAGTTCTTGATATCTATATTTTATTTAAATATTAATTAAAAAATAAATTATAATACCTGACCATAGTTTCAAGAAATTCTTTCAGATAAGCAAAATCCTCTCTTTCATGCCCACGACCAAATATAAATCCCATTTTTTTTAACCATCAATTTGCTGTTTTTTTTTTTGCTAAAAAAATGAGTAAAAAAAAAGATAAAATAAATTACAAATAATGCATACCTGGTTGTTGTTTTATTTCAACAGAAGGTAAGATTTCCTCACTAATAAAATCGCAAAAACTATTAACAGGGGTCGCATTCATTTCACCGACAACACTGGGGATGACAGTTAAACACTCAGCCCGCATTATAACATAACTCTAGCCAATATAATTATATGTCACACCGCGTGTTGTCGGTGAAATATCTGTCGGTAAAACGTCTGTCGGTGAAATGACCCAGACCCATTAACAGCAAGTGTAAAGTCATTTTTAATTGAATATCTTCATCATCAAGAATACTGCTTCCTTTAAGATGTTGTCCATTATTAATTTGAGGAACATCACCATAGTTCTTGAATGCTTTGACACAACTCCTAGTCTTCTAACACAACGCGCAAACCATACTCCAAGATTTAAAAGTTCTGCAACAACTTGACTTGCTTTTAACTTTGCATGTCCTTTACAAATAATATTGAACAGATTTAAGCCGCATTTTGTATCCTGAAGTTAGCTGCTTATCAATTTATTTTCAATTTGATTAACCATATTTTTAGTACCAAATTTTGTGTCCTGATTATTAATGTTTTCACGTTCACCATCTTATCTCCTCTTGATTTTTCCATAAGTTATAAAGTTTTTGACCATTTTTTTTCCGAGATTCTAAAGCCTTTTTCCTTTTCCTATATGTGGTTGTGCGTGAGTTACTAAAATTTACTAATGGACGTTTAGAACATCTTAATATTTTCATATTTTTCATTAAAACCAGAAAAAGTTTATTAGTATTATGTTCAATTTCAACATCAACCATTCAACTTCATCATCTGTGCTATTTTCTTCATCAAAATTGGAATAAGATTTTTTATTTTTCTGTATAATTTTTTTTATTTTTTATCGCAAATTTGTGGATTCTAATTATTAAATTATCTGAATTCAAAGACTCAATGAATAATTAAAATTGGACTATTAATCACTTGAGCTCGGAATTTGCACGAAAAAATTCGAAATTAAAAGTTAATGGGAGTTCAAAAAAAAAAGTATTTGAAAAATTCATGCACTCATAAGAAACGGGCCATTTTTTTAAAAATTAGTAACTTTAGAAATATGATGAACAAATATTTTCTAAAAATCGCGAATTGTTTTGTATTAAATTACATAAATTCACGTACTGTATTTTTGAAATTTATTCATGCATAAATAATAAAAATAAAATAATGCTATAAAATAATTTATAATCAGTCAATTAAACTACCATGATTACATTATGCATTAGAGTAATTTTATGAAGTATTAATTAATAAATCCGGACTTTAAACATTAGAGCTTTTCATTCTTTTTATTAAAGAGTATAAATATTCATATGGTTCAAAACATTATAATGTCAGCCAAATAAATATAATATAGTTTTAAAATACATGGTCAAAAAATATAAAAAAAAAAATGTAATACTACTTTAAATAAGATAAAAACGATGAATTAATAAATAAATACCTGTATTATCATTAATTATTAATTTTCAATTGAGAAATATCAATCCGTAAAGATTCTAATTATTGGAATAAATTTTATTAGTTTACTTTATAATTAATTTGATTATTTACAAAATTAATAATTACCTGAACATTCAAGGTTAATTATATCATCATATTGTTCAAAATAATCATCAGAATTTTTTGGTTCAGGAAGATTCTTAAAATTAAGTAATCTACTCGTATAAATAGCTTCTGAATGCGTTTCATATGATAAACTACTGTATTAGAAAACACTTTACCAGTTGATAATCTATTATTGATTTCATCTGCTTCTTTAATTTGCCTTTGTAATTCTTCTTGATTCTCAAATTCATCATACTGTTTTAAAATTNCATTAAGCTCATTCGCTATTGGTCGATTTAATGGATTTGCATCTANGCATCTTTTAATTAAATGCACAATTATTTGTGGTACCTTAATATTAANCCTTGGTCTAAGTCCGAGGCAAATTTTTATTGCTAAATTCTCATCATGTTTTA
>QKYT01000112.1:199367-232231 GCA_003550305.1 Glomus cerebriforme | reverse complement strand
ATAATAAGATACATATAAAGAAAATCTAACTAAAAACACTACCCCTCGCTAAGCGAAAAAAGGCCGACCTGTCACCGTTTGGGAATTCTGCGGAATTAAGCACAACCTCTATATAATCATATCAGTTTTAGTTCTGAATTTTTATATANTAAAATACCTNNTTTGTAGTCACAAATCGATTATAGTCACTATCACANNAATTATTNGTCCCAATATAATAGTTAACATATAAAAATTTCCCTTTTTATANTCACATNAATAGGANTTNNNATATTATATACTCATCAAATTTAACATAAAATTATTAAAAATTTAATATAAGTATTTTAACAAATTAACACTTTTTTTAGAATTATATTTACTCCTTAATTTACTTTAATTAAGAAGTATAAATAAAAAACATGTAAACACGTAAAAAATCTTATGTAATTCTTTTTACATATTTGTATACGTGACTGAAATAAACATTTTATAGTTGTGTAATTTTATTACATATTCGTGTACGTGACTGAAATAAACATTTTATATTTGTGTAATTTTTTTTACGTGACTGTATAACAAAGATTACATGTTTGCGTAATCTTAAAAAACTATATGATAAAGCTGCGGGCGGTAGGTAAGTGGGAGGAAAATAAAGTTTTTTTTAAAAATTTTTTGTTTTCACACTAATATTTTTGTATTAAACAATAAAAATTATAGTTATTTTACTTAAGATTTTTTTAAAAAAAAATTTTTTATTATAATATTATTTTTAGATATTTTTAGTAAGAAATTTTTTAATATAATCATACCAATATAAAAATTTATTATATATGTGATTATATAGTAAAAACCCTTTTTATAAGAATACCTCACTATAATCACAGTATTTAGTGGTCCTGAAGGGTGTGATTATAGAGGGGGATGACTGTATATTAGTTTGAAAAAAAAAATTAAATGGATAAATGCAAAGTTATAAACTTAATATAATAAATAATTTATAACCTTCGCTCTTTTTACTATATTGTGATATATTTACATTACTATGTTGTATTATATTTATATCATTGTTTTCAGATTTCACTTGTTTAGAGCTTGTATGTTTATATTTATTTTGATTGAATATTGGAATTTGTGATGGATTGTCTTTATCGACACCTTTCATTCCAAACATTTACAATATAAGAATATATAAATAATTAGATACAGTCTATTATTTTACATAAATTAAGCATAATAATTGACATACAATAGCACGTGCATACTTGTTGATCATTTTTGCATTTAAACTAAGGTGTCATCTATCCTTTAACATCAAATATCCTTGCACATGAATTGCACAAGACTTGAGATTTTTGTAAATAGTTTCTTTTATTTTAATTAATTCTGAACTTGTTTTGGAATCTGCATTTGCAATCTATGAAATTCCATTGTTTAGTGAAATTAAAAAGTAGATAAATAATAATATAATACTCACTTTAGTTATAGTATGTGCTTTTTTATTTGATATTAATGTTAATTCTTCTTGATAACTAATAACAACACAACTTCTATATGATGTAGATGTTTGTTTTCTTTTTGTTTTTTCTTGATAAATACATAATGTTAAATTTATTTTACTTTTTACTACAGAAACAAATGCAATAACAAATCTTTAGACTTTATTTCAAAATAATCAGCTTTGATTGCTATTGACGTTTGATAGCAAATAAGTCCAAGCTTTATTTTTTTTCATGAAAGAGGAAAAGAACTTGATCTCAATAGGATTTCTTCTTCTACATTTTCAAAGGTTATAATATCATCTAAATTGAATAGTATGGATATAGCCCCTTTAAGTTTTTTTTAAGGTTGTGAAAACTGATTATAGCATAATAAAGGAATGAATGCTATAAATAGAATTATCATAAATTATTATGGAAATTGCTAAATATCGCCTGGGTGATTGTCATCTGGATGATTGTTGCCTAGGTGATTGTTACCTGGACAATTGTCACCTAGGTCTTTGATCACATGGCAGATTTAATATTTTTGATTGGCCATATAATCACATCATGTTTATTTGTATATTATTGACAGTATAGGTTTGTTTTCTTAGTTCTTTTTTTCTTTTATTTTTATTTTTAACTTATATTCTTACACTTTATTTCTTACTAACTCTATTTTATTATTTTTAGGTTCTTTAGTCCTTCTAGTTATGCAATTAAGGTTTAGTTGTTTTTCACTTTAAGTTTCGTTTCTTACTCTTTTTTTTTATTTTTTTTTATTTGTTTTTATTATTTCTGTTTCATATTTTATATTTCATTTTTTAGTTCTTTCGATTCTACAATTAATAAAGGTATGTTTTTTATTTTTTATTTTTTTTTTTTTATTGTTTCTATCTTATATTTCATTTTTAACTAACTTCATTTTTTTTTACTTTATGGTTTTATTTTTACTTGACTTCCTATCATTATCTTTTGCTACCCAACCTTCTATCATGATTATTTTTTATTTTTTGTCTCTTATCATTTTTCAGTCTTCCATCATTTTTTATTACATCTTTTTATTTTCCATTATCTCTTTTTCTTTCCTATTTACTTCCCATTACTCCTTTTCGTCTCCCATTACTCCTCTTCATCTTCCATTACTCCTCTTCATCTCCTATCACTCCTTTTCATCTCTCATTACTCTTCTTCGTCTTCTATCACTCCTCTTCGTCTCTCATCATTCCTCTTCATCTCCTATCACTTCTCTTTGTCTCCCATCACTCCTCTTCGTTCCTCTTTACTTCCCATTACTCCTTTTTACTCCCTTTCATCTACTATTACTACTTTCTATCACTCCATTGTTATTTTGTTTTTTATTAGATTTTTTTTTTGATCATTATAATTTACTTATCTTTTTTATTTATTGTTATTGTTTCTTTTTTTTGTATCACTTCATTAAAAATAAATAAAATCATAAATGTGTGACTTTTAAATTTTAAAAAATTTTATTAGATAAAATTATTTTGAATAAATATGTTTGCAAAAAAAAAAATCTTTTGCAATAAAATTTAAGTTTAGCTGATCAAAAATTAGCCAAATTAAAAAAAATCAGCCTATACATCATGTGACATATTTGAAAAAAAAACCCAGATGATGATTACCTAGATGACAATCACCCAGGTGATGTTTAGCAATTTCCAATTATTATTGTTAGAATAATATAAATAAATGTAATAAATGTATTTAAAACAAAACTCACTCAATTCTTTGCTTTCTTTTCTTAATGCACTAGATGATAATATTATAATTTTTTTTTCAGTTTTATTTAGATTTTTGTTTTTTCTTTTATAATAGTCATATCTATTAAGACATTTTTTACAGATATTTACACTTGGTTGATTTGAGTAAATCTCCAAATTTTGTGATTTTTTCAAAACTATTTAACAAATTCAGAATCAACTCCTGCATTATGCAAAATTTACTACTTTCTTTGACTTTTCTACTCTAGACTATTTTTATTTCTTCACATTGATATAAATTTCCATAAAACTTATCACACTTTAGGCATATCTAACAAATAGCGCATATATTTAAATAAAATTTTAATTTTTAACTTGACATTTCTGAAATACAGTAGTACAAAATTTTTTTATTTTACAGTGTGAAATTATTAAATATAAGAAAATTAAATACCTTATTACTGTAATATTAAAATTAAAATATTTATTGAATACGTTGAATATGAAAGAAAATTTATTGATATGAAAAACTTAATGAACATGGCATGTCTGAAATCTGTGCCAGGTTTGTGATGCAGTTAACTGATGTGGTGCAACAAAAAATTATAAAAAGAAAATTTTTTATATTAAAATATAACTTTTAAAAGTTATTAAATATACCTAATTTCGGCTGCTCTGCAAGTTTACTTAGAGTGTTAAAAACAGTTTTAAATATCATTATTGACTTATTTGACAAAAATTTTATTTTTGTCAAATTCATTTTTGAAAATAATCAGCAAAAACGGTAAAAATCAATCATTTATATGTAAAGACAAAAATGGCATTTTAAACCTCCTTCCAAAGCATAAGTAAACTTGCAGAGTAACCGAAATTACATCTACAGTAAAAATTTAAAGCTTTATGACAAAGAAAAAAATTGTTATGTATTTTTTGAAAATTATTGCGTCACAAATCTGGCACAGATTTCAGATGTACCATTTTTCTCTCACACTTTTTTTAAAATATTAGTGCTTTCTTACTTATTTTTCAAATTTTCTCATTTTCTCACACTCTTTTTTTAAAAATGCCTTATAAACATCAAGGAGCTAAATTTTCAGAAGTGTTCAAAAATATCATAAATCAGATGAAGAACATAGTGATAAAAGTTCATCAAAAAATACAGAAGGTAATAATAACTATTACATTATTATATTAATAAACATTAATACACATTAAATGCTTTATTTAGTTACAAGAGGCAAGAGATGCAATACGTGCAAGAGACTTAAGAATAAATATGTAGAAAAATGTTCTTGTGAAACATATGCTAGAATGAAGAAAAAGAAGAAGTTTTGAATTCTTCTCAATCTATCTCTACCATCCCACAACCATCTTCAACTCAAACAATCTACTTAATAATCATCATCTCAACAATCGGCCATATTACTGATAATTATTGATTCAGTTGATAGTAGAAAAATTATCATGAGTCAACCTCACATGCCAATAATATCACTTACCTCTACTGAGAAACAACAAAGTTGATGCTCAATACCTATAGTTGAACTGCCTACAGCTAAACTCACCTAAAGTCAATATTCAACCCTGATGATTAGATGAATTTCATCTGATAATTGTGGCTCTCTTAATAATATTGAGATAATGTTAATAAAACAGGATGTTTTATATGAATTGCAAAAAACATCACTTAAAAAAATTTTATGGCTTCAGACTCCAGTAAAAAAAACTAAACAATGATAAAAATAATGAACTTAGTTTAAAGGTATTTAACATAAGTAATTATTTAGTTTGTATTATATTATCACATTTAGATATTTAATATCATAAGTTATTTATCACTATATTATATAGAATGAATATATAAATAATCCTTAGAAAATTAGCTAAATTTGAATTATCTGAATTATATTCACGAATTGGGTGAACAAAAATGGATCAACACCTTTAGCAGAAAACATCATTCTCTGATAATTAATGTCAGTTAATTGTTAATTTTTAAATATTTAATTTTATTTTTATTTTATGATAGCTCATTCAAAAAATGAAAAAGAAGAAGTCATGTCTCAGCTATTCTCAAAACATGCAGACTGCAATTGACAAGTAATAGTTGTAAAAACTTGAAAGATATCCTGAAATGAAAGCAATTCAGGGAAGTAAAAGATAGTTATAATAGATTATTCACTAAAAGTACCATAATAGAGATATCACTAGTTTTGCATTTCTATCACTAAATAATGCTAGCAAAGAAATACTCTTAAAGTCTCCAGAAAACTGTTAGAATTGCAATTAAAAAGATTTAAGGTATTTATCGAATTCATTTTGTTATTTTTATTAATTTAATAAAACCAGTCAAATTAAACTTAGCGATTCAACATCAGTCTTACGTGAAGAAATACCTGATAATTATAGCAAAAATAAATCTATTGATGATAATGAAGATGAAGAAGAGCCACCCGAAAATGAAATAATATTTAATGGAAACTTTATATATCTAATAAAAAATGTATATCAGGAATTATTTTTATAGGGCCAACTCATTATTTAGTATATTTAAAAAAGTCTAATGATTCCATCCTGCCAGGAATTTAGCAAATGTTCATTGAAAAATTCTGGCTAAAATTAAGATATAAAACTAGCTGAAATAATCTTTTCATTTATTTGCTATACTTATTCTGACCAATATCTATCATAATATTCTTCTTCTTCTACTTTTATCAGATAGATACAAAGAGTAATATTAAGATTTATAAGCAAGTCTTTATAGGCATCCATTATTTCCTCATAAGTTCTTTCTCGTATCTTTGATTGAAGTCTATTACAGTATTGGATAACATAATAGCCTCTGATATATAATGAGCATCGATTACAAGCAGAGGCTGTAGGCTTTTCACAATCAGAACATAGTACCCATTTTTTAGTTTTCCAATGGAATCGACACCCTTCAGAATGAATGTAAGCATTTTCACAAGTATTCCCAGTATTCTTAAGATATGGGCAGGAATATTTACCGATCATCTTATTTTTTTATCACTAAATTTTGAAAAATTAATTAATAATTACTTAATGCTTCAGTTTCTTCTTGATCTATCAATTTGTGAGATAAGAAAATATAACTCAAATTAATTTTGCAAAAATCAGTTGTGAACATGAAGTAAGTGATATATTTTTTCAGAGCTATATGAAGGATAGCTAGAACCATTTTGACAAGTCTAAAAATACTATCTTTGATAGCAACTCTATGATCGAAAAGTAAAAAAAATAGGAAATAATTAATTAAAGAAAAAAATTTATAAGCAAGTAATAACATAACAGTTAGAGCTGACTATATATCAAATGTCTGAGATTATATAAAAGAATTTAGTATAGAAATATCTGATTTCAATCCAATTGAACCTACTGCTTATATACCAATACCTGAAACTTTGCCAAAATGTAATAACAGAATTATTAATATTTAAAATAATGATAATTGATGTTTTAGATGGTATATTCTAGAAGTTTTGCATCCGGTTATGGTTCATCCAGAAAGAAATTCACATCAGCTATATGGAAGTTTTGTGAAAGAATTCAACATGAAGGGCATTCTAGTACCAGTATCCATCTCAACTCCTGTATATAGCAAATTTGAGGAAAATAATCCTGATATCAGCCTATATGTCTATGAGTAGCACAATTAGAATAAATGTTTAGAGTTTCATTATGTTTCAGAAAGAAGAAGGAAAGAATATAGGCCTGTAAATCTTTTAGTAATTACGAAAGAGGATAGGAGCCATTACTGTATTATCAAAGACCTTCACAAGTTAGTGTACAATCATAGCAAGCATAAAAGACAAAAATATATTTGTTATTATTACCTTCATATATTTTCTTCAGAGATAAGATATAATGAACATTTGCCAAAATGCAAGGATCTAAATAATGCTCTTCAGTATCCACAAATACCAGTAAAAAATAGGAGTATCAAAGCCTTTTATAATTACAAATATATACAACCAAATCCATATTACATTTTCTAGAATCTAGAATTCTTGACTGAAAAACTAACTCCAGAAGAGAAAATGAAATTAACTTCTACTGAAAGGATACAGATGCATAAACCATGTGGTTATTCCTATATAGTTGTTCACATGGACAGTTTGCTTAATTATGAAATCATGAAAATTCATTAAAAGAATCGAAGAAAAGCTTTTAAATATTCAGGCAGATTTATTCACATTTGCAAAAATGATAATGACACCAGGAGATTTTAAAGCATACAATGAGTCAAATTTGCAAGGAACCTTTTTTAAAACTAGCACAAGAGGTAGTACAAAAATTTGAAGAAGCAAAGCATAATTTATTAGAAATCAAAAAATGGGAATTATGTATGGAAAAGGAATATTCTAAAAAGAAAAAGGCACAGAAAATATACTGAAAAGCTTTAAGTGCACTTAATCAAAAAGTTCAAAAAGTATTATGATCATATAAATAGAAAGTACTAAGGTCCAGCTCATGATGCTTGTAACAAAAAGTTGTGAATAGGCTCTTTTGAAACTAAAGTACCTCTTATTTGTCATAATTTCTAAGATTATAACTCTCGTTCACTCATGAAAGTTGTGAGTAAATTCATGGCTGATAAGCTAAAATGCATTCTAGAGAATATCAGAAAGGCCATAAACGTAGGACAGCTTCAGTTCTTAGATAGCTATCAACATATGAAAATAGGACTAGATAAATTAGTAGAATGCCTAGGTGGAGAAATTGAAAATTCTCTTTAACTATTAAGTATTTTACCAAGAAAGGCTATTCAATAGACAAGATTAAACTTTTTTTTCGAAAAGGAGTCTTTCCATATGACTGGATAAATACATAGAAAAAATTTGACAGAACAAGTTTTCCATCTAAAAAGAATTTTCATTCACTTCTTAGTTAGCAAAATATAAGCAAAAAAGATTATGAATATGTGCAAAAAATATGGCAAGAATTCGAGATGAAGAATTTTGAAGAATATCATGACCTATACTTTAAAACAGATGTCATGAATTATACTATTATGTGTTTGCAAGATGATGGCTTAGATCCTTCTTATTATGTATCTGTACCAAGAATGTTTATCAATTCATTATATAAGAGTAGTGAAGCTGAGCTCAAGCTTATGACAGATATGGATGAGTATCTAATAGTTGAGAATGGTATTCATGATGGTATGACAATGGTAAGTCATCGATATGCCAAAGCAAATAATCCGCAATGTTCTGACTATAACCCTAGCAAGTCAAATTCCTGGATCATATATGAAAATATGAATGCATATATATATCATCTTTGCCGATAATAATCATCATGCATGCAGTGAAATTATTCATATGAATCTCATCATATGAATGGCACATATCAAAAAAATATAATGTTTGGCGCAGTATCATATTCAAACTGAATATTCTAAAAATGAGATATAATGGTAAGTATGAATTATTTTTTTTTACTAATCTCCTAATTTATGCAATAAATTCAATCATAAACATAATTTATTTCATATTTGTAAATAGAATCTCATAGTTAGATATAATGATAGAAAAAAATTAGCTATAGATACTACATAAATGTGAGTACTCCCTCTCTCTTTGATAGCATCATATTGTTTTGCTTCTCTAGCATTTTCACTTTTTTATATTTCCTATGTATTCGAAAAATTATTAATAAAAATTTGCAAAAAACTGTTATCATTGGTAATGGAACATCTTATCACTACTGCCAAAAAATAGTAACTGGATTTATTTTGCTGGATCAAATATACTAAAGAGTATGAGTATAGGATTTATCCTTACCAGTCAGCCAAGATGTCCTATGATCAATATGTGCATTGTGATGATTTTTTGATAGGTATTAAATTTGTGTAATAATAAAAATCATGTAATTAAATAATGATTTTTTGCTAACATATTTTTAATTATTTTTTTTTTTATAAAAGCTTTTAAAAAAGCTTGAAGTTTAAAAATATTAAGCTATTATTCAAAAATATTAATTGCATTGGTGTACAAAAAAATAATTTCATTTTAAATACCCATTATTTTTATTTGTTTCTGATGTATGCTTTATATCTGTGAAAATTTAAAAATATAATATTTTGTAGTTAAAAAGAATCTTTAAAATAAGTGGTCATATTTACATAATATTTAAAGTGCAATAACTAAATATTTATAAAGGTAGAGGTCATAAAATACTTAAAAACTTAAAACAACATTATTTTAGAATAAAAAGTCATAGTTAATATATACCTTTTAAGCGTAAGTAAAAATGAAAAATTTTTTCATATATTACACAAAATAAATTAATTAATGATCAGCAGTGCTAGAGACATCTCGGCTGACTGTTACCTTATTAACTAACCAGTTGTTAGGTAATATGTGACTAAGATTTTAACATATATTGATAGATCGTCATATGTGTTCACAAAAAGTTTATTCTGTTATGGATCGTGAACCACAATTTTAAGCAACAAAACATTTTGAGTTTCATTGCAACGATAGTGTAAATAATGTTCACGATTATTTTAAGAAGTGGAAGGCTTCTACTTGGTCCATTCAAGACTACATTATTTATATAATTGAAAATGAGATGTGAATTAACTTCGTTCAGGTCTATAATCTTTTCATTGATAGTTTGACTTTGCTAAATCAACTCATTACTACGTCTGGTCCAGTCAAAGCTTACTACTCTAATTATCTCACATGGTTAAAGGTGTAGTATTTTTGCTATTTTTTTGTTGATAAGTACACAGCATGAATCCTTACACAAGTAAAACTCATGATATCACAGTCTGAGCCTGACTAGTGTCACGTGATTCATAATTCCGGCCAGAATTAAATGCTCTGTGATGAAATTGCCTTTTTAGAATTCTTGCGTAATCCAAAATTTTAATTTTTGAGAAAAATAAAATTGCCTTTTTGGATTGTATAACGTTACTTAAGATCCAAATAAGGATATTTTAGCCAGCGTTATAAAATTTGGGCAAAATTAAATATATGATAAATAATATATAACAAATAGTATTTATCACAGAAAAATTCTGTCCCTAGAATAAATAGTAAAAATGAAAAACTACGGTGTGATGCAGGAGTGACAAATTATTATATAGTATAAGTCACGTGATATAATATGTCACATGATAGGTGACGATACATCGCCATAGCGATAAATTACTTTTTTTTTATGTTAATTTTATTTAAATTATTAAATTTTATATGAATTATCTGCAAAAAATTTTTAAAAAATATTCATCAAATTTTATTTGCAAAATATTTTTAATATAATTACTATGGTTTTTAGGTTTGATTCAGGTTTGATATGATATAATTGAATGAAGAACAATAGAAAAAATCATATGTTAAAAGTATTTGATTAGAATTGAAAAAAATATAAAAATATAAAGAAATTGCTAAATATCGACTGGATGATTGTCACCTGGGTACTTATCACCTAGGTGATCATCATCTGGGATTTTTTTTTCAAATATGTCACATGATATATAGGTTAACTTAGCTAATTTTTGATCAGCTAAACTTAAATTTTATATAAAAGATTTAAAAAAAATTTTTTTTTGCAAACATTTATTCAAAATAATCTTATCTAATAAAATTTTTTAAAATTTAAAAGTCACACATTTATGATTTTATTTATTTTTAATGAAGTGATACAAATAAAAGAAATAATAACAATAAATAAAAAAGATAAGTAAATTATAATGATCAAGAAGAAAGATGCTAATAAAAAAATAAAATAACAATGGAGTAATAGAAAGTAATGAAAGGGAGTAAAAAGGAATAATAGGAAGTGATTGGAGATGAAAAGAAGTGATAAGAGATGAAAAGAAGCAATAGGAGATGAAAAGAATTGATGGGAAGATGAAGAGAAGTGATAGGAGTGATGGGAGACAAAGAGGAGTGATAGGAGATGAAGAGAAGAGATAGGAGACAAAGAGGAATGATAAGAGACAAAGAGGAATAATGGGAGATGAAGAGAAGTGATGGGAGACAAAGTGGAATGATAGGAGACAAAAAGGAGTAATGGAAAATAAAGAGGAGTGATGGAAGACAAAGAGAAATGATGGGAGATAAAGAGGAGTGATGGGAAGTAAATAGAAAAGAGATAATGGAAAATGAAAAGATGTAATAGAAAATGATAGAAGACAAAAAGGATGGAATAATGAGAAGTAATAGAAGTGAAAAATGATGAGAGATAAAAAATAAAAAAATGATCATAATAGGAGGTTAGGTAGTAAAAGATAATAATAGGAAGCCAAGTAAAAATAAAACTATAAAGTAAAAAAAAATAAAGTTAGTAAGAAATAAAATATAAGATAAAAACAATAAAAAAAAAATAAATAATAAATAAAAAACATACCTTTATTAATTGTAAAATCAAAAGAACTAAAAGATTTAAAAAAAAATAAAATAAAATTAGTGAAAAAATGAAATATAAAATATGAAACAAAAACAATAAAAACAAATAAATAAAAAAAAATAAAAAAAAAGAGTAAAAAACAAAATGTAAAGTGAAAAATAACTAAACCTTAATTGCAGAACCGGAAGGACTAAAGGACCTAAAAATAATAAAATAGAGTTAGTAAGAAACAAAGTATAAGAATATAAGTTGGAAATAAAAATAAAAGAAAAAAAGAACTGAGGAAATAAATCTATACTGAAAATAAGATTCAATGATATACAAATAAATATGACACGATTATGTGGCCAATCAAAAATATTAAATCTGCCACGTGATCAAAGACCCAGGTGACAATCACCCAGATAATGTTTAGCAATTTTCAAAACATAAAAATATAATTATTGCAGTAAGACCCCGAACAATCTATGTATAGGTCAGATGAAAATTTTAAAGTTTACTATGATTAATAAGCAAACTATTTTCAACACTGCTAAGTAAACTCTCATTATGACTTAAGAAAATTTGGTTCTACTAAGCAAACTGTTTTGTGACTAATATATATTAAGTAAAATTTGTAGTTTTTCTATATTAAACTCAAAACGGTAAGATAAAAATTGTAGAGTAGGGTCAAGATATTGAGTAGAGTATATCATTAAAAGTTGAGTATAGCATATAAAAATTTTTATATTCAACAGTATGTATATTAATTTTTGAAATGTGTATTGTATAAATACTTAAACATTTAATATATTCAATTGTAAAATTTATTATAAATAGTTTAGTTTAGTATTTTAGTAATATTAAAAAGAAAACCAATTGGCATTTTGGATTAATAAAAATTTTTTTGCATTAAACTTTTCTGAATGATTTTATTATAAAAAAAAAATTAATAAACCAAATTTTGCTATATTTATTAGAAAACAATTGCATTTAATTACATGATATACAGTAAATCAACATGTATATAGGAAATTTAAGATGTAAATGTAATATCTAATATAATTTCATTTTCTAATTTCTATTTCTAATTCACACTTCTTTTCAAGATTATTCAATTCCATTACACGAATTTTAGCTTCTCGTTCTCTTAAAGCAAGTTCACGCTCCTTTAAAACCAAATCTTTCTTCCGTCATTCAAGTTCATTAAAATTTAAAATATTTTTCTTATCAACCCTATTATTAACATTACAATCATCCTCAGAATCAGAATGAATTGTGATGATTCTTGTGAATTTCTTTTTACTAGAATTTATACATTTGCATTTTGCAGGAGTATTTGATTTTTAGCTTGTGCATTAGCTAATAATATATAAATAAGTTTAATAAATTAAAATACATAACTTTTTTTTAATTTTTAATATTACCTTTACATTTATTAGATTGAACATTACGAAAAATTGGCTTTTTATCACGACCTCGATTTGGCATATTGTATTTTTGATGTATATGAATTAAAGTAAATCTCTCCTTGTCCAATTTACGCTCTCTATTATAAAAATAAATTATTAATTACTTTAAAATAAATAATAAATTAATAATTAAGTACAATTACTTACTGTAAAATTGCTGTAATAAGTTTTAGATTTTTTTCATGATGATTACTCAAAGCATGAGCAGCTTCAGCAGCATTAGTATTATTAGGGAATGTTATCCAAATCTCATTATCAATTTTGGACATACATTTGTTCAATGATGCAATCATCCATTTTTGTTTATAGAATATAACCTAATTTATAAAAAATAATATTATTTAATAAAAATTATTCATTAAAAAAAATATATTAAAAGCTCACTAATCCACAGTATTTTCTTTAGCTTTTTGAATTTTATCAAATATTTTTTTGATTTTATCTTGTGATTCAGCTATAAGAAGTGCATACATATCACTTATTACAACATCATCATATCTTTTTTTGCAAATTTTCCTAAATAATAAAATAATATAATATTTATAGTGCATTTGATAAGATTTAAAAATATTTACTAGGTGTTCCTCCCAGTCTTTTGTTGTATCTATTTTATTTAAAGCTAATCCAAGACCCTTTGCATGTGCATAATCTAAGTCTGCAATGATACAACTCCAACCAGATCTGTGAATATGTTTGAATTGAAGTAATAAATCTGTTAATTCAAGTATAAGGTTAAATAATGCATTAAAAATTTTTTTATATGTAATAGTTGTTGCACAATTAGTAAAAATTTGAGTAAAAGTAAGAACTAAAAATAAAATTTTAATTAATAAAAATTTTTTTAAGGCAGTATTTACGTTATTTTATGATTTTAAAATTCAACAAATATCTAATAAAAAAAAACTTACTCAAATTATGTTCAGTATTATAATAATTAATTTCAAATTCATTCATTTCACCTGCTACACGCTTATAAAACATATCAATTTGAAAGTGTTTANACTTTGTCCATTCAATTAGTTGTTCTGAAGTAGTGCAAATAATCATTATATGTTTATCTTCAAAAAATTCTAAGAATAAAAATNTAAGAAATAAATTATTAATTAAAAATTTAATAAGATTTTAAATTGTTAAATAAATATTTACATAAACGTTTTACATAATCACAAAAATTATCAATATTACAGGAGTAATTATATACAACACCAAAAAGTCCATATCCTTATGGATTAATTTCTTTTTGAATTTTATTAACATAATACTGAAGACGATTAGCATTATTTAAAGAGGTATGCATTTTAGCAAGATAGTCAGTTCCAAAATAAGTTTTAATAAGATTTTCTAATAAATAAATAAAAAAATAAATTTTAATTTTCATTTAAATAAAATTAAAAAGAATAAAAACTAAAATTTAAAATTTAAATAATAAATATATATATGTATAAATAATTACCTGTTATAATTTGTGTTGGTATAATATCTGTTACATTAGTATCTGCTTGATGAATTAATTCTTGCAATTGAGAATGAATAGAAATTGGTACATGATTTGGTGGAGGTGGTGAATGAGAATGAATACCCTTTGATACAAGAATGATATATGGACAATTTTCTGTATCAATTGGTACTATTTTGAAATACTTGACTTCACATTTTCTTTGAATAATAGAATCCTGTTTAATTATATTTTCTGCATAATGAGGATATGCTATCAATAAAAATAAATAATTCATATAATAAAAATAAATAATTCATAGTTAATAATTTAATAATAAACTTTAAATAATCAATAAATATTTAATCATTATTTAATACTTATGACAGTGTTTTCTTTGAACTATTAGGCAATACTGTAAAACAATTATTTACTGGTTCATTTGATTCCCCCTAGATATATTTCAAGTAAATTAAATAAGTATAATAAAAAATTCAATTTAATAATTATATCTAACCTCATATAGTCCATTTAAAAGTTAGCGAAGCAAACTTATATCTATATTTTCTTTAAAACTAATAAATCGATAAAACTTTTAATTTGGTTTCCATCCAGCACAACTAATAAAATAAGTTGATAGAATTGTTTCATCATGCCATCATAAACATTTTAGTACAGGTTTTCTAGTACATTGCATTCCATTTTGTACATATCGGCATTTAGTTTTATATGCTGCCAGATATGTGCTAAAAAATTCAGCATATTAGCTATGCAAAAAAAAATATGCAGCAGATAAAGTTACGCAAATAATACTTATACAAATGTATTATTTTTTATGTTATTTGCAGATAATTTCTTATTTATTTTTAAATATGAATCAGAATCTACATCACTAAGTTTTCAAGAGGTCCGATAACCATCAATGGACAGAATGTCCACTGACTATTTATTGTCAGACCCTCTGTAGGTTGAATGTTAATAATGAACGTCCACAGACCGTTAGTTATACATGATACTGATGTATTTAATAAAAATTCTTTTTTTTGTTTATATAAGGAATCGAACTGAATATATTTTTAATAATATATCTTACAATTATCTTACACTCCAACAATTAGACTATTTGATTTTTTTTTAATTATGTACTAAACTAATTTTATTTATTCAATAAAAACCAAAAAATATATGATTTTTTAAAAAAAAATCTACAAATTAACTATTATAAAATAAAATCATCCAATTACTGTTTATAAGCATGATAAATATACTATCCAATGAATGTACTTGTCATCTGACAGTAATTGAACACTTTAAATGTCAAATTTACGTTAAATTCTTAACATAAATTTTACATTTTTGAGCAGCAATGATCATTGGACTTCTTGAAAATTTAGTGATGTACTGTTTCATATTCCATTTCCTTAAATTTCTAATCGGCAAATTTGTACATTTTTAGTTCTTGATAGGTTTTATCTTTTTTTGTTACAGCAACATCGCCAAGATAAGAACAAATTGTATTATTTCCACTACAAGGCCTATCCATAAAATATTGAATCTTTAAAATTGCAAATTAATAATTATTATTCATGTATTTTTATTATAATTCTAACGTTAACATTAATATTTACATCTGTAAATGCCGCTTCTTTATCATTTCATCCTTGAATATGATAAATAATTGCAACACCTTCCTCACTTGTTGGTGGATATTCAATTAGTGTTAATGAGTGAATAATCATTTTAATAGTCATAGATTTTGTAATATATATTTCATTATCTTCAAGTTCAGGCGAAGATATATCATTTGGCTAAAATATACAATATAGCAGTTTATTATTATATAGTTTACTTTAAAATTATANGTTTAAAATTATATAAAATATACATAAAATAAAGTTACCTCCATATAAAGATCCTCTTCATAAATAATATCACCCTCATTAACAAAATTAGTATCTATGGATGACATTTGTTTAACGTAAGTTTTGGGAAAAGGTATTTTGTCACAAAAATTTTTTTGTAGATGAAAAATATTTCTTTAAAAAAAAATTGTTCAATGCAAAATACAGTAAAAGGTATTTATACATAAAAGTTATTTGTAAATGAAGAGTGCTTTGGAAAAACAAGTGTTCAACGTGAGTTTCAATATATGGCATTTTAATACGAAAATTTTTTTTTACTTTATATAGTTGTATTATGATTAATTATCAGGTTACTAGATAGTTTTGTAATACATGCATACTCAGTAGTAGTTTTACAAATCATACTCAGTTGTAAATCATTTCACATGACCATACAAAACTCAATATGTTAACCCTACTCTACAACTTTTTGTATCACTCAACTCAAAATCGGCATTTAAAACCTACTTTATGAGATTAAATAAAGTTGTAAAGTAAATAAAATTACACATAATATTTAAATTTCAAAAGTATATAACAGATAGTTAAGGCTCACAATTAACTTTCATATTCTGATTTTGTATTTTTAGCAGTTTTTCTATATTAAACTCAAAATTAGCATTCAAAACTTACTTTTTGAGATTAAGTAAAGTTGTAGAGCAAATAAAATTACACATAATATTCAAATTTCAAAAGTATATAATAAATAGTTAAGACTCACAATTAACTTTTGTATTCNNTCNGATTTTGNATTTTAGCAGTTTCTTTATATTAAACTCAAAATCGGCATTNATAACCTATTTTTTGAGATTAATTAAAATATAATATTCAAATTTTAAAAGTATACAAAAGTTAAAAAATGTCAAATTTTACTATAAAAAAATATCAAAAATTGTAAAAAAGTTACTAAGTAAAATAGATGCGACTTTTTAATGATTGATTCAGAAATGATATTGTAAAAACAAAAATTTGGAGAAAGAAAAATACTTATTTTCCCTTCCTCTCTCCTACTTCTTCTGTTTTCAACTTTTATATATCATTTTTGGTATTACACAGATGCGTATACATTTTAGACTTTGTCACGTAAAAGTTTATTATGCGATCATATATAATTTCATTGCACAATCACGTATAAAAATAGATTAATTTTTGTTATACTGTCACATATAAAAATAGATTAGATTTTGTTACACCGTCACGTATTAAATTTACATGTTAATTTTTTTACGTGTCTTTAATTTTAAGGGGTATATTTTTAGAATATTTGATATTATACAACATATTTCATATATTCATGTCCTGCTACGCATATAAAATACTGACTATTTTAAATTTAAACCTTTAAATAAGCAAAAAAAAATCTCACTAAAGGTAAAAATTTTCTATATTCAATAAGCAAACTCAAATCCTACCTATTTATATATTGTTCGGGATCCTTCTTTAGGTATGAGACTTCAAAATAGGTTTATAATAAAGGGAAAGAAATATTAAAAGAAATGTTACTAATGTAATATTCTTTTTTTCTTATAGATTTAAATTTGACTTGGACTTCAAAAATTAGGGCTTTAGCTTTGGAATTTAACCTGAACTTTGAAGGTTTATATTGGAAGAGATAGATATAAATTTTTTTTTATTAAAGAAATGTTAATAATGTAACATTTTTTTTCTTTTTTATAGGACTTTAGCTTCAGATTTGACCTGAACTTCAAAGGTTTGTATTGGAGAAAATATAATTTTTTTTATTAAAGAAACATTATTAATGTAACATTTCTTTTTTTTTTGTAAGACTTCAGCTTCAGATTTACTTCTTGAACTTCAAAATTAAAGATTTGTTAGAATTATCTACTTTGTTTTTTTTAATAAAACATTTTACTAACATTTTTTCCTTTTCTTTTATAGGTTCTTCTGAGTAGTACTTCAAAGGTATACCTTCAAATTTTATTATTATTTTTTTTAATGAAATATTAATAACTAATATTCTGTTTTTTTGTTAGAGTGGGTTTCTAGAATTTTGAAAATAAATTTACCTTCATTTTTAAAGGTTTTTTTTTAACGATTGTTTCTAATATTTCATTTATTTTTTGTTTTATAAATTCTAAAATTGAGTAATTCAGAATTTTAATATTCTTTTTTAGGTTCCATGATGTAGATATATAAGATTTCGAAGGTTAAGTTTTAAAACTTTCTTTTATTATATTTAACAAAAGATTAATAACTAACATTCATTTTTCTTTCTTTATAGATTTCTTCTGACAGGAGATAAGAAACTTCAAAAATAAATAAATACCTTCAAAAATTATTTTTTTATTGAAATTTTAAACTAACATTTTTGATTTTTTTCTTTATAGGTTTCTGGGCATTGGTATTATGGATTTTGAAAGTTAACTTCAAAAAATATATATATATTTTTTTTATTTTTCTTAGTAAAACTTTTTACTAACATTTCATTAGTTTTTTTTTAGGTTCTGGTATTCTTTGTGACTTTTTCGAAAGTAAATAGTACTCTCGAAGATTTGTTTTTTTTTAATGAAATATCAACTAATGCTTCACTTTTCTTTTATAGATTCCATGTGTGATATTACAAATTAAAAGTATATAATACCTTCAAAAATTTTATTATTTTTTTTTTGTTTTTAACAAAATATTACTAACTAACATTTTATTATTTTTTTTTGTAGGTTCTTTCGGATGGGTTATAGAATTTCAATGGTATAATACCTTCAAATTTTTTTTTAATTTCTTTTTTAACAAACATTAATAACTAATGTTTATTATTTTTTTTCTTTATAGATTCTTCTAAGTATGAGTATGTGAAATTTTAATGAAAATAACTTTATTAGGTAAATAAATACCTTCAAAATTTTCTTTTTTTTATTATTTAATATGAAATATAACTAACATTTCATTTTTTTTTCTTTATAAGTTTAGGTGAAGATATTGAGGATTTCAAAGGTACTAAAACTTTGAAATATTTTGTTTTTTTTAATTATTTTAAATGATATTTTACTAACATTTCTTTTTATGAGTTTTGGGTTTTAAAAATCAGAAATACTAAAATATTGGATATCTGAATATATTGAAATCAAGTATATTTGCAACTTTTAATTATGAAACTTTAAATTTTTTATTTATAGATTTTGCCAGATATTTAATAGTTATTTGTTGAAATTAAACTAATTGGAACTATGTTTAAACTATTAATAATATATAAAGAAAAAATCGAAGAATAAAAACTTAGTTTTTTTTGTAGTTTAATTTGTAAATATATTTAACTATAATTAATAAAATTAATAAAGTATAAATTACATTATACAACTGAAAAGTAATATGAATAAAATATATAACTAAAATATTTTGCAGATTTATCTTTGACTCTTGAAGATTTGTGCAAATTTTTTTACCTTTTTTCTTTGATACATGTTAACAGTTTCACAGAACTGTGCAAATTTTTATACTGCAAAATTGCGCAGTTCTGCACCTTAAAATTTTGCTAATGTAACTGTGTCTGGAATAGTTTAGAAATCAGAATCTATAAAAGAATAGAAAAATAAAATATTAGTAACATTATAAAAAGAAATGAAAAAGTCTAAAGAAACCTCTTATCAAAATTCAAGTTTTTTGTCTTCAAAGCCATTTTATTTTTAAAATATATTAATTTTTTTTAGATTTTTTTTAATTTCATTTTTTAAATAATATTATAATAATATATATTTTTTTTTAGAGAACGCATTTATTTTTTAAAGAAAAGTTTTTTTAATTTTGTTTTTAAATAATAAGGGATTTTAGAATTTTGGCAATAATTTGGGATTTTAGCATCGGGATTTTGGTAACTTGTATATGCTAAAATATTTTGAGATTCAGCACATAACTGAAAGGTTTTTAGCACCTAAGTTTAGAATTCATTTTATTAACATAAATCTAATGGTAATAAATACAACTAAATAAAAGCAATATTTATCAAAATAAAAAATCTCAAAAATTGGTATTTTAATAACTAGTAATTCTAGAAGAAAAAAATATAGTTTATTAGATTCATCTTAATAAGATAAATCTAATAGTAGTTATTTTATCTTAATAGGATTAATATTCACAAAGATAGAATGTTTTAAATATTTTTAATTAAAAAATTCAGATCAGATTGGATTGTGACCTGACCTGAATATTTCAGATCAATCCATTAGATTATTTACTCTAGATTGATATTTAAAATAACATATATAGTAATAATATTAAAAATTTTATAAAAATACTATAAATATTATTATACAAATAAAGATTTAATAAATTATTATATGATTTATATGTTAAAAATTAGATTACTAAATTTACAATAAGATTGTAGACAAATTTGTCCAAAATTGCTATTATGTAAAAACTCAAAAATGTGATCATTTTTCTAGCAATATTCAAATATATATATTATATAGGATTTTGTAATTTATCGGCATCGCCATTGTCACGTGATTCATAATTCCGGCCGGAATTAAATGATATGCAATGAAATTGCCTTTTTAGGAATCTTGCGTAACCAAAAAATTTCAATTTTCGAGAAACAAAATTGCCTTTTTTGGATCGTGTAACGTTACCTAAGATCCAAATAAGGATATTTTGGCCAGCGTTATAAAATTTGGGCAAAATTATACATGTGATTAATAACATGTGACAAATAGTATTTATCATACCGAAAAATTCTCTGTCCCTAGAATAAATAGTAAAAATGGAAAACTACGGTGTGACGCGAGGTTGACAAATTATTATATAGTATAAGTCACGTGGGGTAGCGATGCATCGGCAGCATCGCCATTACTTTTTTCTATTATATATTTTTATTTTTTATAAATATAAATAAAAGCTAAATTTTTGATAAATTTTACTATAATAAGAGCTATATGTTATAAAACATGTAACTAAAAATGACAAATGATTTATAAAAGTCATAGTCATATAGGTAATATGATATTATGTGCTAACACAGAGTTATTTTTTTTTATTATCAGTCACAATAAGATCCCACTTTTCATATATAGGGAATTATTATATGCAAGTATATTTCAAACAAGACATACCTTAAAAGTTGGATCTGAATTCAATAATACATGTTTTAGGGATTTAATGTATTATATCATTCTCTGTGTTTTTATGGTTTTATTATTATATTACAAAACCACTTAAATTGAAATCTTTATTTATTAGAACTTTTAAATTGAATCATTCATTTCAATTATTGTTACAAAAAAATATAAAAAATATATAAATTAATAATTTATCTAGAAACATTTTCGATGGACAATTGAGGGACCAGATTCATCGTATTCTTGTTTGCTAATCCACATTTGTTGGAAAGTGGAAAGCTGAGAATATAAAAATAGATTAATATTGACGCTAATTAATATACAATATATTAAGAATGTACATACCGAAGCCAAAATAGACCCTCCGATCCAGACAGAATATTTGCGCTCTGGAGGAGCGACGATCTATAAGACAAAGCAATCATTTGTAAACAAAGCTAGTATATCACAATGGAATTGATTAAAAATTAATTTATACGATAATAAATACCTTAATCTTCATGCCTAATTTATTGGTAAAATTAAATTTTTAAGAAATTTAGAACAAAATATATACATAGTTTAAAATAATTCATATTCTTAAATAAACTTACTAGAAGGTGCCAACGCTGTAATTTCCTTCTGCATTCGATCTGCAATTCCAGCATACATAGTAGTACCTCTACAAAATTTAATAAAATCAAAAATATAAATAAAAAATTAACCAAAGATAGCAATATAATATTAAATTAACTTACCCGGAAAGGACAATGTTACCATAGAGATCTTTACGAATATCGACATCGCATTTCATAATAGAATTATACGTGGTTTCATGTATCCCCGCCGCCTCAAGACCCAAGAACGAAGGTTGGAAAAGAGCTTCAGGAGCTCGGAAACTATTATAGAAACAATAATATTAGAAAATAAATAATAAATCTTTTTTTTTTAATAAAAGTATTACTTAAAAAATACAAACCGTTCGTTACCAATGGTGATGACTTGCCCATCAGGCAATTCATATGATTTTTCCAGAGCTGACGATTGAGCAGCGGTTTGCATTTCTTGTTCAAAATCTAAAGCAACGTAACAGAGTTTTTCCTTTATATCACGAACGATTTCACGTTCGGCGGTGGTTTGAAATGAATAACCACGTTCCATAAGAATAACCATCAAGTAGTTAGTCAAATCGCGACCAGCTAAATCTAATCGAAGAATGGCATGAGGAAGAGCATATCCTTCGTAGATTGGTACAGTATGGGTGACACCATCACCAGAGTCAAGAACGATACCAGTGGTACGGCCAGATGCATACAATGAAAGAACAGCCTATAAATATTATTAAAATGTTTTTAGACAATTAAAACTTAAAAATTCAATCAATCGCAAAAAGAGTAACTCACTTGAATTGCAACATAAAAAGCAGGCGCATTAAAAGTTTCAAACATAATTTGTGTCATTTTTTCACGATTAGATTTAGGATTAAGAGGTGCTTCAGTCAAGAGCACGGGATGTTCTTCAGGAGCAACACGAAGTTCGTTATAAAACGTATGATGCCAGATTTTTTCCATGTCATCCCAATTCGTTACGATACCGTGCTCAATTGGATATTTAAGAGTAAGAATACCACGCTTAGATTGAGCCTCGTCACCTACATATGAATCTTTTTGACCCATGCCAACCATTACACCTTGATGACGAGGTCGACCAACAATGGATGGAAAAACCTAGTTTATATAAAATTGAAAAATTAATGCATATGAAAAGCTTAACATTAAAAAAAAAAATCCAAAAAAAAAAAAAATATTATTTGAATATAATTTATAGCTCGAAATACGATTTATTATTTCTTTCGGGAAATAATTATCAGACTCCGCGATCAGAAAATTATTCTGCAATAAAGATCTCAAACGAAACTTATTGTAATCAAAAATACATAAAATTCACTTACAGCGCGTGGGGCGTCATCGCCAGCGAATCCGGCCTTGCACATACCGGAACCGTTGTCAATGACAAGCTATTGTATGGTTTGAGAGATGAAAAATTAGTTTGTAAAAGTAGTCTCGTAAATCGTAATAATTCCATCAAAGTTTCATTTAAGAGTTATACTGGACAGATAAGTACTAGACATACTTACAGCAGCAACTTCGTCCTCCATGTGAAAACCTTTATGAGTAATTTATACTTGTAAAAAAAATTACAGCAATACGCTATTGCTTGAAAAAAAAAAATTGGGGGTGGGAATACTATAATAGATTGGTGATGCACTTAGTATCGTCAATTTGGTGGGACAGGTGGATGAAGCGTGCTCTTATAAGGATGCCAACTGCCAATGCTAGCAGCGGCTGGCGTATTGCATGACTCAAGAATTCGTGTTACATGTCAGATACCATCATCAAAGGAAATCCAAGATACTTGGTACATCTTGGTAATGCTTGGGACAAAATCGACAAAATCGCAGGTGTGCAATCTGCGTCCCAAATATTACGTCAAGACTCAAGACCAAACCCTTTAAATTTCTTATTATGTTTGCTTATTACTTTTCATTAATAATTATACATTTAAAAATAAAGGACAAGATTTAGTATAGAGAATAAATAGTCAAATCTATTGCAAAAGATAAAGCTCAAAAAAATAAATTGTTTAAACCCTAACTTTTGCATAAATATCTCCCGCAAATCATCTTTATATATTTAAGATCAGATATAAGTCATATAATAAACATAAGATTTAAGAATTATAGTAATTTTTTTATTGAATATTATAAAATATTATAATTCAAATTTATATGAAAAAAAATAAACTATAATGATATCAAAATAATACCTAAAGTTAAAAAATTTTGACATTACCTTTTTAATTAATCAAAATGCTAAAATAGTTTTAATATATCAATATTACCAATATTTAAAAATTAAATTATAAACTATCTAATATTAAGAAAAGTTGCAATTTGATAAAATGTATTTTTTAATATTAATAATTTTGATATATTAATATTTTAACAGGGTTTAATTTTAATATTTTATTATTTACTTACAACAAATCTGTAATATATTTATGTACTAATATAAAATTATGTAATAGAATTAACTTTGAAAAAAATTATATAATTTAAGATTAGGGTTGAATTGATCCAGTCCAGTCTAATTCTAAAAAGATTAATTTAAATATAATAAATATAATTAACTTATCAAAAAAAAAAAAAATTTAATATTATTTAAATTTTTAATATAAAGTAATAATAATATGAAATTATATGAATTCAGATTAAAAACTAATCTTTAAACTGATTTTATATTAGTTCATAAAACTATTTTATAATTAATCAGTTTAATTTTAATTAACAAACTATTTTATTTTAAGAAATAATCTGAGAAAGTCCAATGAAACTGGCATTCTTATAAAAAAGAAATTCTTTTAAAAAAATTTATTAGAACTGGTAAAATTTGTGTTTTATGATTAATGATTGGTTCATGAGTACAGTATTACAGTAAGTATAATAAATACAAAAATTGTAATACGTACTCATGTAGTTGCTTTACGATCATATGATTACGTGACTATGTGAGTACATAATCACGTGATAACATTACTGTATTCATATGTACTTATGATAACAGCTACGCTGTAGTTATAATAAATAACTATTTACCGTAGAAGTATTATGTAGTGTTTTAAAATATTATGCATTATAATATAACGGAATATTATACTTAGTAAAATTACAGAGTATTACATTATATAAATTATCAGAGTATTACATTCCATAGTCTTTTGATAGGGTCGTAGCCTTATGTAATATTATAAGAACATAGATTTATGAAATACTTTGTACTAAATAAATTCCTGATGTAGATAGATAATATAGATTTTTTTTCTTATATTTGATATATTATAATAATTTAGCTTTACTTTATAAATTATATTTAATAAAAAAAATAAAGTTTTATTATATTTACAATATTATATTTTAAATATATATTATATATTGTATATTACAAGAATTTTGCAGATTTATTATAAAATTTTTGCATAAATTTTTAGTTTCTTGGAGATCTGTGCAGATTTTTATTTTTTTTTTCTGTACTGTATATTGACAGGATCGTAAAGCTATACAGATCTTTGTGCTGCAAAATAACACAGATCTAAATCCTAAAAAAATTGCCGATGGTAAGTTTTAGTAGAATTAGAAGTTTTGCATTATTTATCCTTTTTTTTAACCAATAGTTATTTATTTTTTATTAGATTTTAAAATAAATTAAAAGCAATAGATGAACATTAGCAACTAAAATTAAAAATGCAGTATTTTATATATTCAGAGAACAGCAACTTCCATCTATGAAGATGAATATGCTACTTGCAGCTGTGAACAAATGGAAGAATAGGACAGCCATAAAAAATTATCATAACAAATTATTTAAACTGATGGATGCAATAGGTAATAAAAAAAATCAATAATAATACTTCATCAAAAATTAGTACTAAAAATATTATTAAAAAAATTTGATCACTTTTTGATTACTTAGAATTCACAAAGACTTATATGATACACAAAGAAATTCCTAATATTCAATTTGCTTTTATGATAACAATTTCAGAAAGTTTATTAAATCTGAAAATTTTTAATATAAAATTGAATGAAAGAATTATAAAATTCAAAATAAATATTATTTAAAAAACTTGGTAGGTTTAAGTTTTGTAAAATAATACTATTTTTATTGTTCTTTAATTAAATTGATTTTTTATTAAAAATTTCTTAGAAAAAAATTTTAAAAGATAGTTTTGTTAATAATGATGAAAATAATGAATTAGAAGATAAAGAAAATAAAGTTAAACAAAATAGAAACAACAGAGAAGATGAGGAAGGTGATGAAAAAGATGAAGAAGAAGATAATAAAGGTGATGAAGAAGATAGTAAAGATAAAAAAGGTGATGAAGATGATAAAGATGATGAAGGTAATGAAGATACTAAAGATGATGAAGATGGTAAAGATAAAGATAAGAAAGAAGCTGAAGAAATCGAAGGTATAATATATAAAGATTCTACTAATAAAAATGAGAAATTAGCAATGAAGGAGTTAAAAAAAATATAAGAAATTATAATTATTAGTCTTTTTAGATTTAGTAATTCATTTTATTATATATACTTCCTTACGAAATAGATTTTTTTTGAATTATGACTGACATAACACAAAGATATAATTTGATGTAATTTATATATTTTATTAGTAAAAATTATGACCATCATAATTAATTTTACTCATAACAAAATATTTTGACAATGGCTTTTTAATTTTGCTAAAAAGTATATTATTATATGGAAAAAAGGAATTGGTGACCCGGTCGCCATGACGACCCCTGTCACGTGACTTCATATACAAATAATTTGTCACCTCCATGTCACATCCCTAGTTTTCCATTTTTACTATTTATTCTAGGGACTTAGAATTTTTTCGGCATGAAAAAGCCTATTTGTCACATGTTATTCATCACACTACTAATTTTAGCAAATTTTATAACGCCAGGCCGGAATTTCCTTATTCGGAATTAATGTAACATTACACAACCCAAAAAGGCAATTTTATTTCTCTTGAAAATTGAAGTTTTGCATTACACAAAATTCCAAAAAAGGATAATTTATTGCCGATCACTTAATTTTAGCCGGAATTATAGGGGTCGCCATGACGACAGGTTGCCACATAATAACGCCCTTATTATATAATATAATAATAAACATAATAAATATTAAATATATTGTTATTTATCAGTATATTTTTTTGGATATTTTTTCAGAATATAATAATAATTTATAAAAGCTACTAACAGTTAGGTTATACGTAAAGTTGTAAAGTATTATATTATATAAAATGAAATACTAATGCTAGATTACACGTAAAGTTGCAGAGTATTACACTATATAAAATAAAATGTTATATAATTAGGCCTTGTAAATATTTTGAAGTATTACATAGTATTTCAAAATATTATGCATCATAATATAACAGAATATTATACTTAGTAAAATTATGGAGTATTATATTACATAAATTATTAGAGTATTACGTTCTGTATTCTTTCAACTAAGCTGTAACCTTACATAGTATTACAAGAATGTAGATTTATGAAATACTTTGTATTAAATAAATTCCTGATGTATATAAGTAACTAGGTCTTTGTACCAAATATTAGCTGGAGATAGTATTCTGAACAAATCAGTTTAGATCAGATTTGATTTAAATCTGATCTGATCTGAATCCAATCTGAAATAAATCTGAACTGATCTGAATCTGGCTAGATCTGATCTGAACTGATCTGAAACTGATTTAGATTTGAACTGAACTAATCTGGATCTAATTAATCCAAAACTGAACTGAACTGAAGCTAATTTAAATCTGAAATTAAATCGATCTAAATCTAATTGTTTGTTCAGTTTCTTAAAAGAAAAGAAGGGAGACGTTAATTACATTTTTTGAAAGTAAAAAAATGAAAAAAAATAAACGAATTAACCTCTTAATTTGTTCATTCAAGTTCTATTCATTTGGCTTCATCCATTTGTCTGGTTTTCTAAAAAAAAGAGAAGGGAGATATTAATTACGTTCCTTGAAAGTAAAAAAATGAAAAGAAATAAATGAACTAACCTCTTAGTTTGTTCATTTAAGTTTCATTCATTTGGCTTCGTCCATTCATCCAGTTTCCTAAAAAAAAAAGGGAGACGTTAATTACGTTTCCTGAAAGTAAAAAAATGAAAAGAAATAAACAAACTAATCTCTTAGTTTATTTGTTCAAGTTTCATTCATTTGACTTCATCTGTTCATCCAATTTTCTAAAAAAAAGAGAAGAGAAATATTAATTATATTTTCTGAAAGTAAAAAAATGAAAGAAATGAATGAACTCATCTCTTAGTTCATTTGTTCAAGATTTGTTCATTTGGCTTTATCCATTCATCTGATTTTCTAAAAAAAAAGAGAAAAGAAAATATTAATTACGTTCCCTAATAATTAATAGTAAAAAAAGAATTAACTTTACATTTGTTCAAGATCCCAGTTGTTCAGCTTCATTTGTTCGTCTGGTTTTCTAAAAAAAAGAGAAAAGAAAAACATTAATTACATTTTCTAATAATTAATAAAGTCAATAAAAGAATAAACTCACCTTTAGTTTATTCAGAAACTGTTCATTTGGATTTCTTTATTTATCCAGATTCTGTTTCTAAAAAAAGATAAAAATTAAAAAATAAAAAATAAAATTTTTTTTTATTTTATCATATTTAATATATGAAGATCCAAATTCAATCAGATGATCTGATCTGATCAGATTAGATTTGAATCAGCTTTATTTGGTTTGAATCAGATCCACAGATCTCAAATTTGCAAACTGATCTAAATCTGTTTTAGATCAAATCTGCAAATTCAGATTAGATCAGATTTTTTTTAGAATACTAGCTAGAGATACTTTTTTTTTGAAATGTGAATTAATACTAATGTTTATATCATACAGTCTGATTATTATTTTTTTATAATAGTAGTAAATAAGTAACAAATTTGTTTATCTTTAGAATTTTCTTTAATTTTTTTTATTGAAATTAAATAAATATAAAATTTGCTTTACTTGATCATCTGATAATTTTATTAATAATAAATCTTAAACCATAATTGGTATATTTAATTGTGAAAATAATATGCTTGTATATATATTCTGCTAAAAAAAAAAAATGATAAAAAAAATATCTTTCTCTGAACAAATTGAAGAAGATAAGTTATTATAACATATATATAAAAAAATGATATTTAACGAGTTTCATAAGAAAACAAAATAATTAAAATAAGAAAATTATAAAAGATGTACAGCATTACCTTTAAAGTAGCAAGTAAAACTATTTAGTAGTGTTTATTCTTTATGTGTTAGTACTTATGCTTAATGCAATCCTATACATTAATAAATAATTTTTTACATCACTCATAATTTATGATAATATATATTTTTTTAATTTATAGGATAAAATATTTTAAAGGAAAAAGCAAAAAATATATCCAATATTACAAATTTGCATATAAAATTTTTATAATTTTATTAATTATTTGTATTGTTATTTTTTATTTTATAATTAGTTATATTTATATTTCAATAATATTTTAAATTGTTAGATTTTGTTGTATAGATTTTAATTACTAAAATTTTATATAAATAATGATTTAAAATAAAAACATTATTATAATTTTAAAATTTAATATGTTTGTCATAATGGAATATATCTATTATAATGCAATATATATTATATCTATTAAAATACAATACATCTGTTAAAATATAAGACTGATAAAATATTTTGGCAATCTAAAATTTAATTTGCAGAAAAGTATAATAACAAGTATAATATTGAATAATATAAAGAACTAATATACCAAATTGAAAAAAATGAATTAAAAGATTTTGATTATCATTTTAATATCTTGCAAATTTTAAGCAAACTCTTAATATTATACAACCTTAAAATCCTAAATAAAAATATGGATTTGGTATAAAATATGCTAAAAAGGCACTTGATTTGGCTATTTGGACTGATAAAGTTAATGAATTTATCAATCAAATAAAATATTTTATTGAAAGTATAAAAGTAAAATTATTTGATCAATAGAAAAATGTGATTTCTATGCCTATTGGTGATTTTTTATAGGTGAGACATAAAGGTCGACAACCTAATAAGCATAAGTCATGTGACAAATTTCAAAAAAAAAAATAAGTTATATTTGAAATATAACTATTATTACTAATAAAGATTATAAAAAAGAAGTTGCAGCAAATCAAGAGAGCAAAAAAAAAAGAAAATATTGTAAAAATTTTAATTAAGTTAGCCATTATACTCCAAGATGTCTAAATAATTAAAGGTCAAAAAATTTGTAATAAATTTTTTTTTATAATTGTTTATCTGTACTATTAGTATTAGTAATAAAATTATATAATAATAAAGTTTAATGATTAATGATAATACAAGATTAAAAAAATCACTTTTATTTTTATTATTTTTTTTTTTTTATAAAAATATTACATGTATTTAATTGGATTTATATAACATTTGTTGCAGGTATATTATATATATTTTAATTAGATTTATAGCATTTGATAAGTATATCACAGGTATGTCACATATATTTTAATTGAATTTATATAACATTGTTGATTTAATTAGATTTTTTTTTTTAATTTAAATACCATAGTAATTTATTGCATCATTTGATAAAAGTAAGATAACTAATTCAATAAACACTAATTTGAAAAATAAACTGACTAATTTGATATATTTAATACAAATATGATTTTTTTATCTTTGAAGCAATTTAAAAATATAGTTTTTTTTTGAATTTTCTATTAAATTCAAATTCAAATATTTTTTATTAAATTTTTTTTTTAAAACTATCAACATGTAGAAAGAAGATCAATTATAAATATTAATTAATAAATGAAAAGAAGTAAATACATACTATTATTCTTTTGAACTGAGATAAAAAAATTTTTTTTGGAAAAATCTTGCAACTAAAATCAATTTAAAATTTGGTATGAATTATTCAAAATGCACTATTAGTAAAAATTTTCACTGGTCAAAAACTGATCTATCTTACAGATATCTTACAGATATCTTATAAATATCGGGTACCCAAAATGCGTAAATTCTGCTATACATCGGGTACCCAATATGTATACTATAGAATTAAAAAATACAATTTATTAATTATCTCGCTATCCAGTGATCATAAAAAGATGAAATATAGCTCATTCGATTCGTCTCACTGAGACGTATCGAATGGTACTAATTTCGCATTTCTAGGTGCGATAGATGCTGAGATATTCGATAAATCGTAAAAAAAACAAATAAAAAATGCCGATTTGTCAAATATCTCGACATCTATCACACCTAGAAATGCGAAATTAGTACCATTCGATACGTCTTAGTGAGGCGAATCGAATGAGCTATATTTCATCTTTTTATGATCACTGGATAGCGAGATAATTAATAAATTGTATTTTTTAATTCTATAGTATACATATTGGGTACCCGATGTATAGCAGAATTTACGCATTTTGGGTACCCGATATTTATAAGATATCTGTAAGATATCTGTAAGATAGATCAGTTTTTGACCAGTGTTTAAAGTCTAGTACAAGACTTTAATATAAATAAAATATTTATTAACCTTCATAACTTATTATTTTTTAGTTATAAATAAATAATCTTAACTATTATTTTATTAGTTAATGAATAATTTCATGAAAGAAAATGGAAAAAGAATTATAAAACTTGATGAGAGATATTATAAAGAGTTTTTAAGCATATTTTGGAAAAAGTTAAGTAAATATTATCAATTTTATTATTTGAATCTTAGTTATGAAGTATAATTTCTTATATAATATTTTTAGTAACTGATTATATTAGAATTTATGAGGAGAATATAGTAGCAAAAATGGTGAGTAATGATGCAATAGAAATACTTATATTATTAAATAAAATAGGAGAAAATGCAAATGTAATATTAAGAGAAATTGAATTTTTGTTATTAAGTAAAATGGAAGGTATAGATGAAGAAAATGAGAAAGATGAGGAAAATTATAGAATAGAACAGATGATGTAGTAAAATAGTATATGCTCTAACTATTGCAAATTTACTTATGCATAATAATCATCTATTGTTCAATCAATAAAGTTATTATTTTAAAATTTTTGATTCATCTTAACCTTAAATACTAATTATTTTTGTAACACATTAAAAAATTAATAAAAATCATGTAATAGAACAATAAAGATAAAATTACCTGAGTGATAGTTATCTTGTATAATCTTTATTTCAGATGTAAGTTAGCAAAACTCAATTTTTAATTAATACTAACTTTTATATTTTATTTTTAATTTTATCAAATTTTTATTTTAAATATAATATATAAAATAATTGATATTATAGCCAATAAGATTTTTAAAAATTATTTTTTTTATTTTACTTTTAATTCTTTTAATTTAAAATTAATATATATAATAAAAAATAATATAATACAGTATTATAAGATTTCTTATTTTTGATAATTCTAAAAAATTTAAATAAAGATTATTTTATTATTCACTTTTTTTTTTTAATTTCATATTTTTAATTAAAATATTGAAAAAATTTTGGCTTTTTGAATTAAAATTATAGTTTTTCTTGTATAAATTCAAATAAATCTTAAATAAAACCTAAATATCACTAGTCGAAATAAGAAGTTTCGGCATGTGANGATTCGGCTAAATTTNGGCCNATTCGTTTCAAATTTNGGNTGAATTTNGATCATCANCAACATTNGAAATATCTGATTGATAGCCAAATTGTATACTTTTTTTTATAGAGTTCATAACAATTCATTAATCCAATAGATTAAACATACGAATTTAAATATTTAATAATAAAAAATAACACAATAAATGTAAAAAGTTACAAT
>QKYT01000112.1:177715-192333 GCA_003550305.1 Glomus cerebriforme | reverse complement strand
GTTACAAAATTTAATATAAGTTTGATCAAAATCTACATTTGAATAGTACCCAAAGAGTAACATAGATTTTAACCAGTATTAGAGCATAATTCGGCTTAAAATTAGCCAGCTGAAATTTAGCCGAAATGGACTATTTCGACTAGTACAATAAGGAATGTGGCATTTATTAGGTAATATTTTAGGGGGTGGGGGGTAAAACAAAATCTTACATGACACAAAATTATGCATTTTTATTGGTCAAAATTAATACTATATATATATTTAAATATTATTGGTTAAAAAAATCTTATCTGGGAGGGTAGGACCTCTTATAAAACTAATATTAGGTAATATATGTCATGGCCCTAAATAAAAAAAAAAAGATTCATTGAGCTCACCAGGATCACTTTTCGAATATTACCATGTCTTTCCAAATTTTATCACAGAGTTTTTTTGGGGAATGTTAATAGAGATCTTTAAACAAAAACTTGCTGTTAGTAATAAAAAAAGAAAGCAACGGGGACAAATCATGAAAACTTTGTCTGAAAATATAGTTACAAAAATAGTTACTTTTTTTGTTTCTGTTCTTACTGATATAACTTTTTCTTCATGTAACATTTGGTTAACTAATGTGCTAAGCAATTTGACATGCAAACCAAAATTATTATCATCACTTTATCAGCTTCTTACTTTATAGAATATAATTGGACACAGCGAATGTCATGAACGAAATCAAAAAAAAGAATAAATTAATAATACTATTCCTATATAAAGATTATACTGAGAATTAGATATATGGAATCTTGCAATAATTAATAACATTGATTTTAAACAAAAAACTTTTTCTTTTGAAAATATATATGACACTACTAGGAACAGCTCACATGCAACCTTAAGAATGGTATTCCAGTCAGAAATTTCCAATTATTTAGCAATGTGTTAGGAAGAAGTAACTACCTTGAAAGAAGACACTCACATATTTGGTATGAATTTTACTATGCAAAAAGCTTTGGATGGATTTTAAAGTATATTAGAAAAATTGTTAGATTTTCAAAGAACAAATAAAAGGACTTTAGAATATAACCAAAACTTTGATGCAGAAATAATTAAAAAAGCAATATTAGAGGAATTTGAACATGGCTATCAAGGTCCTTCTCCATACATTGTAATCCTTGAACTAGGAGACAATCTGAACTCAGTCTAAGCAATTTTAGGAATTACCAATATGTATAAAGCCGATTTTAATTTGCCAAAAACTGCATATCTCGATATCGTTGCTGATGAAGCAATCTTTCATGTTTTAGTTAGATGTTAAGCACAATGGTCTCAATTAAGACCACTGCTCAGCTAGTGACATACTTCGAAAGATTTCTGCTCAGTTCTAATTGTGTTATTCTCCAGTTACAGGCTTTTAAATTTAGTAAGAAGATTAGGCATTTGATTCCTGGACAAGTTCAAAGTAACTGTTGACTACTGAATGACATCTAGAGTCTTAGATATTTTGTGGGTGGTGGTTAGAATATCTATAAATATATATACAAAAAAAAATGTTAATTTGTCTGAAATAATAAACAAAAATACTGATACCAATATTTTGCTAAAAATATTATCGGTAAGCTGGAATATGGAAAGCCCACCGAATAGGAATAAGAATTAAAAATCATAATTTGCAATGAGATGCTCTTGCTACAGTATCACCTCTTTTTCCAAGCGCGGGTAAATCTAACTATACAGTAGCAATCGTTTAACATCTTTTTACATCAATTAAGTATCCAAAATTGAATGAAATTTTGCAATACGTTGGATCATTCAGGATACTGAGGAACATTGATGACAGAAATAAAAATCAAAAGCCATATGTTTTGGTTTTGATGAAGTGTTGGAAATGTTTAACGTCCACTTTATTAAGCAAAACATAACCAGAAATATCATTGATGAAACGAAATTAAAAGCAAATATTAAAGTGGCGCAAATGGAGAGAGAAAGGGTCGACCTACTCCTAAGCGAATACCTTGAAAACACATCAATTTTTCAGAGTGAACGTACCATTGATTCCAGAAGAAAGATATTGTGAGAACTTGTAGAAGTCCTAGTTATGATCTTTAAAATGTCAGATCTATTATTACATCAGATTTTTAAAGATCTTGAGCCATCTGCAATAAATAAAGAAGGATACAAAAAATTACTTGCATATTATAAAAATGGCTTGAAATGAATGCGGGTAATTTTTAAACAAGATGTGATAAAATCTAAACCTAGAAATGCACAAGAAAGGCGTGCATTGGAAGTTTGCTGAATGTGGTATAAAGATTACACTGATAAAAAGAAGAATGAAAGGGAGACAAAGAGAAGTGAAAAGGAAATAAAGAGAAATGAAAGGGATGTATGAAATCGTGAAGAAATACCTCTAGATAATAATCAACCAGAAGTATGTACTATATGTGCAAAATTTTGTTGTAATCTTAAAATATGCCTAATTTGCCTACACATTAACTACTTTAGCTACAAGTTGATAACCATGATAATCAGATATCCAAAAAATGAAGAAAAGTACTTGTTTATGAAAAGTAAATACTGGAACGTCTGTTGGCCTATGAAAAAATTCCAAGCAATATATATGATGAAACGCTTCAATTACTTGGATCTGAATGAGATAAGAAAAGAGTCTATAATTGGTGGATTTATCACGTTAATAAATAATAAATCAAATAAAATCACTTATTATTACTATATAATAGTCACAAAGTTAAATAAACAACTTTAGTGTTGATCTACTTTATATTTTACTTTGTTTTCTTATATATAAAAATGATAATTCGCAGTTTTTACAAAATCGGCAGTCAAAATATCAATTTTTTTTTGCATAATAAAATGAAAAATACCTATAAAATACATATGTCTGTGTGGTATTTACGAACTTTCAAGTATGTTTAACAGTTCAATCAGTGACATATAGGTGAAAAAGTGTGTAAAGTTTCAATAGTAATATTTTTTATTTTAAATAATAAAATAACAGAAAAAAATTATAGAACACGTAGGATAGCATGTAAAGAATAAGTGGTAAATTTTTTTTTTTTTTATTTTAATGTATAGCTTAATTTACTTAGAAATTGATTTGCACGCTACATTATATAAACTTAATTTATTAATGATTATTAACTCATGTGACATTTCCAATGACTGATATCAAAATATAAACAAATTATTTATTGTATTATTTGATATTTTAATGTATTATTTTTCTTCTTATCTATTATATTTAAAGATATAAAACTATTACCATTTGATTTATCTTGATAAAGTAATTCTAATAAGTTGTTTTTATCTTACTAAATACAGAAAAATATTATAAAAATATCAAGTAGTATAGCAAATAAAATGAAATACTATTTTATTAATATTTTAATATATTATTTCTCATATATTATATTTAGAAATACAAAACTACTATCATTAAATTCATATTGATAAAAGGGTTCTGTTAAGTTATATTTTATCTTTATATGATTATTGGATATAGAGCAATATCATAAAATATTAAGTGATAGCAAATTGAAAATAGAAATAATAGTTTGTTAATATTTTGGCATATTTTTCCTCATCTATTGTACTTAGAGTCATAATGTAAGAATTCTGATAAGTTATATTTCATCTTTTTAGGATTATAATAGGAATTTATGTTTTAATTTAATAAAATTTATACCCAAATATTTAAAATTAGTAATAAAGAATAAGGATAATACAATAAATTTTTAATATTGATATTCTTAAAATATGTATATTATATTAAATTTTTAAGGTTTTTAAATAAAAATCATATAAGATAATTCTTATTATTTAATTATCAGTTTTTTTGCCATTACATCATATATAGTATGTTAATCTGTTATTAATTATTTATCTGAATAATTATTAGATATCTATAATAAACAGATAAATAGATAATTATTTATATTTAATTTGTAAAACATAAATAACATATTTTTATTATAACAATTATTATAAACTTCACTAATGATAATTTTAAAGTAAGGTTTCATTTATTTTATTCATTTTTTTCTTTTTACAGAAATAGGATAATTACAATATCAAGACTATAGTAAAAATTTACAAATTTAGTGATTATAAAGATTTGTGACTATATAGAAAGTATTGGAAAATATTAAACTTTAGTATTAATTTCAAACAATTTTTATCCAATAAATTTCGGTGGCTGATAAGATCATTATAAACCAATTAAATTTGAAATGTTTAATTGTTTATTCATAATAATGTATTTGCCGCTTAATACTAAAAATCATATGATAACGCCTTTTGAAATTAATAAACCAATTAAATTTGAAATGTTTAATTGTTTATTCATAATAATGTATTTGCCGCTTAATACTAAAAATCATATGATAACGCCTTTTATCAGCTCTTTATATTGTGTCTATATTAGGTACTATTGTTTGTACTGTAGGACTATTGTGTACTTTCTCTTTTTTTTTTTGTGGCGATCGTGGTGGCTCGTGTGGCTGTTCTATATTTATATAAGCATATGAACAATGTAGAACAATTGTGCATTTTGAACAAAGACTATATATAATATACATAATAAGTAAACCTCTATTGATCATATATTCGCATGTTCCGCATGAAAATTGTAAAAAAAAATGCCATACATGGAAAACAGTGCAACGAACAGTTTTGTGCCAACTGCCAAACCGCCTATAAACCCCACGTATCTCGCTCGCAATAATAGCTTCTATGCCGAGTCCTTTGTGATTTATGGCCTTACAAATTTCGTAATTTTTGAATTAGGGAGGAAAGGTCACGTACCGCAAGGACATCCCACATATATATTATATATATATAAATTCTTTTTAGGGAAAAAAGGACGTACCGTAGGACATCCCACTTTATTTAACCCCATCTGGTTTATTAATTTGGGCTTATAAGCCCATTGTATTATTTTTTTTACATAAAATACTTTGTTAACAAAAGAACAAAGTCAACATGGGAGGTGGAAATATTAAAGTAGTTGTTAGATGTCGGCCTTTGAATTCTAGAGGTAAATAAATTGTATATAATCGCACTTATTGAAAATTTATTTATATTGTTCTTTTGGTAATTTAATTAGAAATTGCCCGGGGGGCAAAATGTCTCATCAGAATGGATGGAAATCAAACAATTATTTCCAGGCCAGATGCTAGTGATCCTGGAAATGCTAAAGTTGCTAAACGAGAAGGTGTTGATGATGTAAAAGCATTTACGTTTGACAAATCATACTGGTCTTTTGATAAGAATGATGCAAATTATGCTACCCAAGCAATGTTATATAACGATCTCGGTGAAGAACTTCTTGACCATGCTTTTGAAGGTTACAATACATGTATTTTTGCTTGTAAGTCACTATAAATTTATTGTATATATAACAAAGCTGGTTTGAATAATTATTAATTATCATTGTATTATGCTTTAGACGGTCAAACCGGTGCGGGAAAATCTTATTCTATGGTATGTATTAAATACATAAATACATTTTTGAATAGTCTTTTTATTAACTTTTTAATATTGCATTATGAAAGATGGGTTATGGAGAAGATAAAGGCATTATTCCTCTTACTTGTTGTGAATTATTTGAACGTATAAAGAGGAATGAAGATCCTAACCTTACATATCAAGTACAAGTATCTTATATTGAAATTTACAATGAACGAGTTAGAGATTTGTTAAACCCTAAAAACAAAGGAAATCTCAAAGTCAGAGAACATCCGGCTTTAGGTCCATATGTAGAAGATTTGTCAAAGCTGATCGTTAATTCATTTATGGATATCGAGAATTTGATGGATGAGGGTAACAAGGTAAATTTAAATTATATGATGTGTACATATGACATTAAGTTCTTAATTCTTTTTTTTTCATTAGGCAAGAACAGTCGCTGCAACAAATATGAATGAAACTTCAAGTCGGTCCCATGCTGTATTTACCCTATTAGTAACACAAAAAAGGCATGACCAGCAAACAAATATGGACACTGAGAAAGTAGCTCGGATTAGGTAAATTAACTTTATATATTTATATTCATTGGTTAATTCATTCTGATTAATATCTTAAATAAATACTAGTCTTGTGGATTTGGCTGGTTCAGAACGTGCTAATGCAACTGGTGCAACTGGAACTCGATTAAAAGAAGGTGCTAACATCAACAAATCTCTAACAACATTGGGCAAAGTTATCGGTGCTTTAGCTGAACAATCTTCTGGTGATAACAAAAAAAAGGGCAAAAAGGATCAAGTTTTTGTCCCATATAGAGATTCTGTAATGTTATTTTCATTATTAATATTTTAATTATTGTTAAAAGTTTTTTTTTTTTGGTTAGACTAATATATGTTTCTTATGGTTCAAATTTTTTATGATACATTTAGGTTTTAACTTGGTTGTTGAAAGACAGTTTAGGTGGCAACTCTAAAACCGCTATGATAGCTGCCATTTCTCCAGCCGATTATGATGAAACACTTAGTACCTTACGTTATGCCGATGCGGCTAAACGTATCAAGAACAAAGCTGTTGTTAACGAAGATCCAAATGCGAGACTTATTCGTGAACTTAAAGAAGAATTACAGATGTTACGTAGTAAACTTGGTGGCGATGCCTCTCATGATTCCAATGAATCTTATGATCCCAGTGTTCCTCCTGAAAAACAAGTTGTTGTGCTCCAGGATAGAAATGGAAACACTATAAAGAAAACAAAAGAAGAGTTAATCGATCAAATTCAAGCCTCTGAAAAATTAATGGAGGAAGTTAATGAGACTTGGGCAGAAAAAATACGAAAAACTGAAGAAATCCAAAAAGAACGCGAAAAGACTTTGGAAGAACTTGGTATTATGGTTGAAAAAAATGCTGTTGGCGTACATCCTCCCAAAAAGGTACCACATCTTGTTAATCTAAATGAAGATCCTCTGATGTCAGAATGCTTAGTTTACCAAATAAAAGCTGGAAAAACAAGAGTTGGTCGTCTTGAGTCTGACATCCCGTCTGAAATACGTTTAAGTGGTAAGAATATATTGGATGAGCATTGTTATTTTGAGAATATAGATGGAGTAGTTACCCTGCATCCTCATGAAAATAGTACAACAATGCTCAATGGCATGCGCATAAATAAACCAAAAAAACTGAAATCCGGGTATCGTATCATCCTTGGAGATTACCATGTGTTTCGTTTTAATAATCCTGAAGAAGTTAGACGTGAACGAGCAAAATCGAAACAACTTAGTATTAGCATTAATGGACCACCAACTCCAAATGGAAATGGAGAAGATAGTGCCAAAGCACCAGATTCTCCTACATCTACAGCTTCTTTGATGTCAGAAGCGGTAATAGATTGGAACTTTGCAAAGAGAGAAGTGGCAATTAATTGTTTGAATTCCGGTACCGATACTACACTTGGAACTTTACCAGATGAATATTTACAAAGATTGATGGATGATCTTAAAAAAATTCAAAGTTCCCGAAGGACTCGACCTGATAGCAGAAATAGTGATTTTGATGATAGTTCTAACGGAACTTATGAAACCATTGATAGTCCATATTCTTCAGAAATACCGCCAGCTGAATTAGAAGATAAACTTAAAGTAATTAAAGAAGAGATGCAGCAACAGCTTGATTTGCAAAAACAGGAATATGAGGATAAGATAAAATTAATAGAAACGTCAAACCTTGAGGCTGATGAGTTAAAAGCGGAGAAAGCGCAAATAGAAGAAAAGCTTAAAATGGTTCAAAAAGAAATGCAAATGATTCAAGCTCAGGAATATCAACGTAAAATGAAAAGATTACCTCAAGCTCCTCATGAAGAATATAATTTACCACCTGATGTTTCCCCTTATACTGAAGAAGAATTACGTTTAATTCATATGGCTCTCAAGAAATGGAAACGGCAAAGATTCGTACAAATGGCTGAAACAATTCTGAGTAATGCAGTAATATTGAAAGAAGCTAATGTCATTAGTAAGGAACTTGAGAAAAAAATTCTTTATCAATTTACTATTATAGAAGATGAGCCCTATACTAATCCAGTATCATTCTGGGAAGCGCTTAACCAATTTAACAATGATGAGTTACATGCGTCTAAAAAGCCTTGTGTTGGAGTTAAGGTTATTGACACAAAAAACGATGTTATTTATATATGGTCTCTTGACAAGCTCAAAGCTCGTTTACAAAAAATGCGTAATTTATATAATTTCATTGATCGTCCCCAGTATAGTAAACATTTCAATTGGGAAGATCCATTTTATGAAAATCCTTGCCCAGGTTTCACTTTCATTGGCAGTGCCAGCGTAGGATTAACATGTTTACTTATGAAAACTGAATACAAACATGACACACCTATAATTCGCAGATATTCCGGGGATATTTTAGGACATTGTAAAGTTCATATTAAATTTCTAACTGAATTTGATGATACAACTTCAAAAGATTCACAAATAATTGATAAATCAAAGGAGATTTCTCCAAAATTATCAACGGGTAGTAAGGTAGTATTTGAAGTAAATATTTTAGAACTTACTGGTATAAAAGAATCACAATTCAGCCAAGTTCATGTACAGTTTAAGTTATCCTCCTTCGGTAATGTTCTTCCTTTAACTAAGGCTGAACAAATATATGCAACAAACCCTGAAAGTGAATTTGGAGATAATCCAATTACTTATAATTACAAACAAACTTTAAATATGGTTGTTTCTCCTGCAATGATGGAAATGCTTACCAATGGTATGTTGACTTTCGAAGTATTCGGTCGTGCAAAACGTTTTATATTGGAAGATATGGAACGATGGGATGATCATAATGAGCGACCGCTTTATCGTGGTATCAATGGAAATGGTTCGATTGAAACTTCAGTTTCTAGAGAGCGACGTTCTGAGGATGAATTAGTTGCCGAGGAAAAGCATGATGTAGTAGCATGGGTTCAGGTTTGCGAGCTTGCTCCAACAGGAGAGTACGTGCCGGTACAAGTTCTCTCTCAAAATTCTCTAGATCCTGGTGCTTTCTTTTTACGGCAAGGACTACAACGACGTATTGTACTTACATTGACACATAATTCTGGTAAGCAATTTCCTTGGAGTCGAATCACAAAGATGGAAATAGGACGAGTTCGATTATTAGATGGAAAAGGAAGATTGGCTGAATCACCAGTGCAAAATGATATACAAATGAATATGTTACCGGTTCAAAATCCTCAATTCAATAGAGATGGTACTAGTGTGATAGTCGCTCAGGCTTCATGGGACAGTACACTTCATGATTCAATATTTCTTAATAGAACTACACAATCGAATAGTCGTGTTTTATTAGGCCTAAATTGGTATGTTGAAGCTGAAAAATGTATAGAACCTATTTCCTTCAAAATGGATATTGCAGTGCAAATCCAAGGTCGTGAAGCTCGACCACCATCAAAGTTGATTCAATTGTTGAACCAATCAAAGGTTTTATGGAAAACCAGTGGTCTATTTTCGGTAACTCTTAAACCACCTATGACTCGTAAGATTTCTGAACTATGGCGACTAAATACAGCTAATAAATACGTTCGTGGTGAAGAATTTTTGGGTAATTGGAAACCTCGCGGTGTATCCCTTATTAAGGACTATAAAAAAATTAGTGAACGTGTTCGTAGGTTAGAAACTGTTGAGTGTACGAAGCAAATCCTTGCTTTACACGAAGCTCGCAATGGATTTTCTGATGAAAAACCTGAGAATTGTTCTAATTCTGATGATTTAGCTAAAAAAGCAGTTATGCTTTGGAAGAAAAAATGGGGTATAACTAAAGAGGTTTTTATCCATATTATATATTATATCTTAATAAGCATCAAAGGGGAATTCTAATCGAATATTCAATATAATAAACAGATTGTTATAAATCAAGAACCTCCTCTTTCAGGACCTCATCAAGATGCAGATTCTTGGAAAACTAATAAACCAGCTAAATTGGTTGCACAAGTTCGAATGGTTGGCAAAACGTATGTATTTTTACTCCACTTTTATATTAAAATTAGGTATTAATCATTACATTTTATTCATATAGAGATACAATAACCAAAAAAGGTCATTTGTTTACACCGGAAAATGCAGGAGAACTTTGGGTTAAACGTTGGTATGTCTTGAGAAGGTACGTTATTTAATTCATTTGATATTATTTTTGTGATATTATCCAATGTAAGTTTATATTATGTTTCATTCGATATTTTTTAATCGTTTATAGACCATATCTTTTCATCTATGAGTCTCAAAAAGAAACGGTGGAGAAAGGTGTCATTAATCTTGCATCGGTCAGAGTTGATTATCAAAAATGTACAGAGGAAATGTTACAGGTTCGTATTTTTTTTTTTTTGGTTCATGCTTTTAATCGTTCTCCTATATAATATTTATACGTAATATTTAACTTTTATTAATATCTACTAGCGACAAAATGTATTTGCAATATATACGAACAACAATTCATATATGCTGCAAGCTTCTACAAAGCAGGAGATGGTTGACTGGATTTCAAAGGTATCAATCGCAACAAAATCGCAACAATTTGTTGCAAATGATATTAAAATTTCGGCTACTGGAGATTAGGATCATTCTCACTTAGTCCTCGTTTTCAATTTACGTCAGATTGATCAATTTTATCAAATCGAAGCATTGGACCTAAAAAGTAAAACCCCTTCGATGGACAAAGAGTAAATAAATTACAATCTTTAATTATAAAATTTTCTGTATTAAATTTCCTTCTCGCATTTGATAATTCACGATTATTTTATTTTTTGTTTTTTATTTTATTTATAATGTAGAATAAATTTGTAAACGTAGCCATCGATATTTTATTTTTTGGTTTAGACTGTGCTTTTGGTGGATCAAGTATATATTTATTTATTTATTTTATGATATTTTATTTTTTTTTTTATATGTTATGTATACATCATATGCAAAAAAAAATTGTTTATGAAAGAAATTAATATAAAATTGTTATAATTGAACTTAGACTAATATTTCAATTGTAATAATAGTTTTAAGGTTTAAAAAATTGGTTAAAAAATTGGTTGAAAATTAAATTCATATAAAAAATTATAATAACTTGGGCAAAATTATGGAAAATGTCATATGATAATAATTGCACCTTATCACCACATCGAAATTTCGTTTTTTTTTTCATTTCATGTGATCTTAGAACTTCTGTTTTTTCCAAATCGTTCTCACGATTTTTTGGCTACGCCAAAAATAAAACTCAATGTGGCAATTTGCCGTAGTACTTCCTACTGTGTCCACATGTTTAGCATTATGAACTCATGGCTTTTTTACAGATACAGAACTTGATAACTATTATTGAATCAACTCAATATTTGATTTGACAAGTCCCTCGTGGGGCAGTGTTGGGTATTACTGAGTTTTCAATCAACAAAAGGCCTTGAGTTTTTGCAAAAGTTTTCCTTTCAGCTCATCACTGAGCCTTTCATTATTTTATATTTTCTAACATAAATTTTCGACAAACGTAAAGAAAAAAAATATATTTACTTAAAAATACAGTAGTTTGCTTCTTTTTATATCTTTGTTTTTGAAATTTTTATCATCGACAGGATTATGTAGGTTCAATTAATTCTCAACCTAAAATGCTTTTTAAAAAATCTACAAATTACATTGAAGGAACAAAGGTTAAAAACTGGAATGTTAGCACCATTATTAATTAAAAATTTTTTCATTTATAGCAGAAATAGCATAGTACCAAAGCGATTTCAGTTCGCGGCATAAAAAATTCGCTTAAATAAGCGGGATGTCGCCAACTCAAGCAATTCAGTTGCCAAGTCCGCATCAGATTTTGAACCAAAACTACGAACAATCTTCTAATAATTCTATAACATCGCCATATCATAATAACGGCTCTGGTTCTTCTAATAATAACACTTCAACTAACCACTCAATTATTCAAAGTAAGTTACTACATATTCATACAATTAACATCCTTAAGAAGTTTTTTTTTTTATTAAAAATAACTATTAAATATCTCATAAATATTGGTTAAACCTTATTTTGTATTAGACATCATTTCTAATAAAATATTTAAACGCATTGATTTTAATGCAAAGATAATATTTGGTGTTTATTAACCAATCATAAACACTATGTTTTAATTTTTTAATTAATTTCTTGATTCTTAATTACAGATACACAATATACATCTTCACCAAAACCTACCTTGAATCGTCCGCACTCTCCATCACCATTGTCTATGGAGTCTCCTATGTTAGAATCCAAATATTCTTTTCCTAATCCGACTCCGCCTCACGATACAAATAACAATATGTCATACAAATCATCACCAGCCGATCAAAATAATATTCCATCTTCCTTGACACCTTCTCCTCCTATTTCTTCACCTATCACAGAACCATTTACATCTCGTTCTCTTGCACCTCTTGAACCTCAACATTCTGCTATACCACCATATTTGACTGCACAAAGACGTGGTTCAATTACTGATCCTTCACTTCATTTATCTGTTCCAAATCCAGAATTGGCACGACAGTATTCGCAACCTGATATTAACTTTCCATCTACAGGCACAATTTCTTCGGAGCGTCGTGGATCATTTGTGACAGATCAATATCCTCCCTCTCCCTCATCATCTCTTTCACGTCCATCTTCAGTTAAGAGTGAGCAATCTTTTTCACCGATGGAAACTCGTAAACTTAGGGACGCATTACCATCTATTAGTGCCAGTGCGAGCCCTATCAAGGATGGTTTCCCTGGCCCGTTGATGAATCCAGCGTTTCAAGCGCAATTACAGCCACGACGTCATTCTATTGCTGTTGGCGAAGTAGTTTCTCCATTAAAGCGAAAGAATGTTATCAATATTCCGGTACCAAGTCATCCAATGATTCCAGATGATTATCCTGTGAAACGACGAGAGTCTGTGGGAGATCCAAATATACAACGATTATCGCTTTATGATCGTAGAAATTCTTATTCTGCCCCATCTAGTCCGCCAGCTCCACCATCGTCGTCTTTTATGTCATCAAATAGTCCGTTGCCAAAACTTAATGTTCAAGACGTAAACACAAGTTTACAATCTCATGCTGAATCATGTTCTATCCATCCTCAATATAATGATAATATTTCTGATCATCCAGTGTCAAGCAGTGTATCGCAAACTCATCTCTCTGAACAGAATGATCCGCCGCTTGCCTATCCTCCTTTCAGTAACCCTCGTTTATCTCAAATTGTACAAGAAGAAGTTAGCGCTCCCATATTAGCTCGTCGCGCTTCAATGCCAGTAATGACCTTTCCTTCTCGGTTTTCTGATCCTATACAACAAGATGGTACTATGCCGATGGACGTTGATCGTTATCGCACGCAAGTTTATCCACCTCATCATCACTCATATCATCCTTACGCCTACGATTATCCGGGATATATTCAACAGCAAGCTCCTGTAAAGGAAACTCCATATTCTCGTTCACCCGAATTGAGGATATCACATAAATTGGCTGAACGTAAAAGGAGAAAAGAAATGAAAGAACTTTTTGATGAACTTAGAGATTCATTACCTGTAGATAAAAGCTTAAAGACAAGCAAATGGGAAATTTTGAGTAAAGGTGCGTAAAAAAATTTGCTCACTTTACTTTTTAAATCATTTTCTCATTTAAATTTGTTTTTCTCAGCCGTCGAATTCATCAACACTCTTAAACATAATCAAGATGAAATGGCTAAAGAAGTTGAATCATTGAGGCAACAACTTACTGCGTTAAAAGGATGTGGCAACAGGTAAATATTGTCGTTTTTTTAGTAATATTTTCAGTTTTATCTAATATCTTTATTATAATTTTTTTTTAGTGAAACAGGTACACCACCCACAACATCTTAATTTTGTGGGTCTTTCCATAAATGCTGTAACACTATTTGGTTGGTAGTATGTTTTTACACTACTTGTATCATACTTTTTTTCTTGTTAAAAAAAAATATATATATATATGGTACTTTGATTATATATATAAATTTCTTTGTACATTCTATTCTTTTTTTATTCCCCACTTTTACTTATCCCAGATCTAAATATTTCCCTTTCCTTTTTTTTTCAGAATGTAATTACTTTTGTTTTTTAATATTTTTCCTTGTTTGTTAACAGATCATAATTTAGATAAAAAGATTTCATTCGTTTGTCTTGGTTTTTTTTTTCATTTGAAATGAACATTTTAACACTATCATAAATGATTATATTTCATCCAAGTTTACTCTGTCATTTATTTATTATTAGAGGATAAGTCGTTATTAAATTATTTATTATACTAACATGGCTAAATAAAAAAAGAAACAAAAATAATGTAAAGTATATGAAATTATTATTTATAAAATATACAATTAGCATATAGAACTTAATTCAGTATTTTAAAAGTACATTTTTAGAAAATCTTGATGGTAATCTTAATCTTATCTGTAAATAGAAGTACGATTTTTATCATAAGAGGCGACATTTAAGCTTTATATTTGTGATTATCTTTAATTTACATAGTAAAAATCAACAAATAATATCAAATATGGAAATTCATAAATACAAATAAAAATAATTTGTTTATGTTTATATTACTGAGCCCAATTTATTATAAAGAATTTTTTTTTTTTTTTTTT
>QKYT01000112.1:123137-174412 GCA_003550305.1 Glomus cerebriforme | reverse complement strand
TGAAAAAAGTCGGAATTCGGAATGCATCAAGTCAATGGCTGACAACCCAAATTTATATATAAGTTTGTTAAATATTTGTTTATTTATTGACTAATACAGAGTCTACTCCTTCAAGATAAGGAAGTTAAAAAAAAAAAAAAAAATAGTTTAAATAATTTCATAATACATATAATATAAATAAAAATACATCATAAAGTATGTTTTTAGTTTAATCAAACATACATAAACAAATTTTGTAACTAATTTTGTAAACTAAATAAATAAAATTATATCACATAATTAAAAACGATATCACTTAACTAAATAGCATTTGAACATATGCATTACACAATTCTAGTTAAGCGAATCAAAGCCTAAAATTAATAGTTTTTTTCCGGAATTGATATCATAATGAGATTTGCTTGTTTGATAATTATTGTTTGTTATTTATATGAATGAATGAAAAAAGAATAGTATTCTATCAAACGGACAAACCCGATAAACCGCGCAACGGTACTTTCCCCGCTTAATATATTAGGATGATCGTTACAACATTTTACGCGCGAAAATGAGACACTTATTTTTCTTGTAAATGCAAAATAATGGGAATTCTTAATTAAAAATACTTAGTATCGTATCACCTTTACGCCGAAAACCTTGTACCATTAAGAAGAGAAAAAAAATAAAGAGAAAAGTAATAAAGTAATAATAATAGATTTAATAGGTTCTAAAGATAGTCCTAGGCAATCTTTATAATAATAGTAATACAAACCAGAGTAACAAATAAATTATAATATATGAATTGCAGCATTTTTTTTTTTACTTTTTTTTTTTTTTGAACCTCGTGTGATGTGCAGACTTTTGACTGACATGAAACGTTTGTTTCTTGTAAAGTTGTACCAAAAATTATAATTATGTTGTGATCATATTTTTGTTTTTCCTTTTTCCTTTTTACACCTATCCCGTACGCAATCCGTCATTCCGATCGCTCACAGTTTTTAGTAAATTTGTTAAAATGTTTTTCTGGGAAACAACAAACATTTTTCTCTCTTTCTTTCCTTTTTATTTATTTATTTATTTATTTTTATTATTATTATTATTATTATTATTTTTTCTTCAAAATTAATTTCCTCTCAAGATTAAAAACTTTATTGGACTATTCCTTTATTATAGGAAATAAAGTGGGAATTCTATATATATACATATATATATATATATATACATATATATATATATATATATATATGTTCTATTATTTTTATTTTAAATAATTTTTAATAAACGGAATAAAGGCGGACAGTGCGTTTTTTGAATGAAATAAAATGAAAACAAAGGAGTAAAAAAAAAAAAAAAATATATAATAATAATAATAATAATAATAAAAGTGAACAAACAAACAATCCTCATCAAACAATCACCCATCAAATCACTTAGTTTAACTTTTATCGGAAAAGAATTACTTGAATCAATATATGCGGTGTTTCTATGCTATTAAATTTGTGTAAATATATAAAGTTGTAATAACCCTATCATGATTTACATAAAGATAATAAAAATTGTGATGAACCTGAAGCTTGTTAATTCGCTCATAAAATTACTTTCATTTTCACCACACATACAAACATAAACATTTAATTTATAAGTTTCACGTGACAATTTCAAATTAAGTGAGATACAATTAAAAGACTAACCTGGCTTGGGTTTTCATTCCGAAATTTTTAATCAGATTGAGAAAAATAAAAATAAAAAAAAAATTACAATTTTTTTTTTACCTTAGAATTTTCTTTTGGTACGCCCGATTTGTGTCACGCGAAATCATTTACCCCGCTTTTTCCTTTCTTACAAACGGCTGTACTACGGACGAACCCGACATGATGGCATATCCATCCCTAATTTGTAAAAGAAAACAGATCACTTACATTTTTTTATTTTATTTTTTTTTATTTTATAATATCTGATATCTTCGGTTCTCATCAAAAGACACATGCCCAATTTTAATTTACGATATTAAAAAAAAACAAACATTTTCTTATCGGAATTTTTTCTCTAATTAATTGTTGCATATAAATTTGTCTTTCTTTTCTTATCCAAAATTTTAAATTTGATTATAAACAAACAACTTTGATATTTATAGAAAACAACAAAATAAACTGCGGCTTGAATTTTTTTATTTTATTTTATTTTATTTTTTTTTGATTGTATAAATTGTAAATTGTAATTGATATCTTCATTAGGAAACTATTAAAAAAAAAATTATTTTCGATTGTTATCCTGAATAATCCCCAAAAGTGATTTTTTACAATTTTGTAAATATAAATAAAATTTTATTTTTCTCATTATTTTTAATTTGTTGTCTAATGTATCTTTTATGAAACGTTGTTTAAAATTAATATTTTTATTATTCGCCCACATTTCAAAATTTGTAAAAAAAAGTAATGATCGTAATTAGATAAGGTTGTATTACACATTGAATCACTGATTCACAACACAAATATTTATTTTTTTTCACGTGATATATACAATTAAATTTATTCACGTGATAATCTTTTAACGAACCTTTTATTATTATTATTATTATTATATTTTTTTTTTTTTGATAGTTAATAATACGCGCCCTAGGGATCTATCCTTCGCGATTTTTTTTTTTTCCCCTCTTTTTTTTTTTTTTTTTTTTTTTTTTTTTTTTTTTTTTTTTTTTTTTTTTTTTTTTTTTTTTTTTTTTTTTTATACAAAACAATGAACAGGCGTACTCGAGGAAATAAACCGATCGACGCTTATAATTATAGTCAAAGAGACCATAGCCATTTAGCACCACGCGTTATTAAACCGATCGAGGATAACATTGAAAGAACTCCTGAATATAATTCTTTCATGAAAAGTTTAGAGGAGTTTCATAAATCCCATGGGTATATTTTTGAGTTTCTCTTTCTAAAATTTTATATCCTTAAAGTTACAAACTTGTCTTTTTTTTCTTGTAAATTTTTGACTTTTAGTACTACCTTACAAAGAGAACCTGTTTTAGGTTCTAAAAAATTGGATCTCTATAAAATTTATCGAATGGTAATTGCGCATGGCGGTTGTGAGAAAATTTGTGCCGAAAAAGCTTGGAAAAAAATTTGCGAACCCTTCAATTTTCCTCATACTTGTACGAATAGCGCTTACGTGATGAAGAATGTTTATATTAGATTTTTGGAAGCTTATGAATTAGAGAATCATTGGGGTAAACCGGTTCCTTATGGAGGTTTACCTCATCGACCAGGTCCTCCAACTCCTCAACCTCAAGAATTATCATCAGCTACTCCCCAAGGAAATATCACTCCACCTAGAAGGGTTAACTCACAAGATAATATGAAAAGTTTACAATCAATACGTACTATACAAAATTTACAAAATGTAAAAGGTTTGTAAAAAAAAGTCAATTAAATGTTAAAAAAAAAAAAAAATAATAATAATAATAATTTTTATTTTTAATTTAAACAGATCCTGGAACTCCAGTTCTATCTTATACTAATTATGATCAACATACTATAATAATGGACCAAATGATCGATAATGATGAAATGGAAGAAGATCATGGTATGAATATTTGTTTTTATTTAAAATTTAATTATTATTCAATTTTTTTTTTTTTTTTTTTTTACTAATAATTTTATTAGGATTTCTTTTGGGTGGAGGAAATAATAATCGTATCCTTCTAGCTTTGAAATCTCAGTTACCAAATGAAATTGATTGGGCTTTTGAAGAATTGATACAACTTTCAGAGGATGATACCATCATTTTTTATATGGATAAAATTCCTGGATTAATAGATATTCTTCTTACATTTGTGGCTCCTTTTTATAAGGATATGAGAAAACTTACAGAATTGTCTAGTGTTAATATTAAGGAAATGGGAAAAGATGTTGAATATCTTGAATCTATGATTAAAGAATATTTTAGTTCACCAGCAAGAATTGAACAATTGTGGCGTGTAATGCAAATATTTCTAATGTTTCGAAATCTTTCATTTCTGGAATATAATGCTGAAATGATGGCCACTTATAAACCATTAAGAAGGTTCCTTATTGAAGGTCTTAACTTACCTGAAATTGTTCGATTTTCTGAATTAAGATATCATTGTTTGGAAACTGTAGAAAATATGTGTAGATTTATTGTATTGAAAAGTGGAAGAGAAGAACTTCTTTTAACTTTACCAAAAATGATTTATTCAAATGATTCTGCTTTAATTATTCGTAGTATTCGAGCTTTGACACTTTTAGCTTCTAATGAAAATAATGTAGAATTTATGCAAGAAATTGATCCTGAAATGGTGGAACGTTTAGTTCAATTATTATTAGTTGATGATGATGATGAATTGATTATTGCTGTATTGGATTGGTTTTATCATTATTCCATTTATGAGGAATCAGCTTATAAATTAGCTCAAACAGCACCTGATAATTTCGTACGACTTTTAATAAATTTTTTAAGATATGGAGCAAGAGACGAGGAATTTTTACAAAATCAAAAACTTCCTGAAAAACGTCCATTTCAAATTCGTGGTGAATTTGAAAACTTTTTAGAACCATATCGTACAATAGAATGGTATATCCCTTTTTTTTTCCATAATAAAAGAAGAAACCTATTTAGTAAAATTTTTATTGAAATAATATTTTATTAGGCTAAAAAAATATTATGAAGAATCTCAAACAGATGGTGTTTTACAAACAGATATTTGGTACGCTTATCGTGATCAATTCACGAATTCCCCCGTACCAATGATTCCAGCTGCAGAAGTTATTAAGAACGTTAATGTAGCTTTTCCGGATTCTTCTGCAATCATGAAAACGGCGACAGATGGAGTATCTAAATATCCTTTTTTTTTAAAAAAAATATTTATATTTTAATTTTCAATATATTTTCTTAACTGAAACCTACGTATATGATTCAAGGAATTAAACGAAGAAGATTTCCGGAGGAAACATCTGGAGCTGGTATATAGAATGATTTCTTTTTATTTACTAATAATGATTTGATTTGTTAATACTTAAATTTACTTTTTATTCAATTAAGTTCCTTCATATCGATGTCGATGGACTGATTGTGAAAATGATACGTTTCAAAAGGATACTGATCTATATAATCATGTACTTGTTGATCATATTAATAAGGAACAAGAGATTACATATGAGTGTCACTGGATGGATTGTAAACGTTTTCCTTACGGTTCAACAAATCGGTTAGCAGTTATTGCTCATGTTAAAACTCATTTCCCTGTTGAGCCTGATATTGATTCAGAAGGAAAAAGACGAAAACCAAAACCTTCCGTAAATAAATACGGTAAAAATAATGGTATAATAAACCATAAAACTTATGTATCATCCGATATGAATGGGGATGCTCTTGGAATTCCATTAACAGCATCCCTGATACTTAGGAATTTGTCTGTTTCAAGAAAAAATTTACATTATTTCGTTGCTTATGAACAAGAACTTACAGAGATGTTAGCTAATTGTGTTGGTTTATCCAAACATTTGGCTGAAACATTAAGTAATTTGAGATCAGCATAATGTTAATATAATGTTTGTTTTTTTTTAAAGAAAAAAAAATTTTTTTTTTACGTTAAATAATCTCGGATAATTTCAAGGTTGGTAGGTATTTCAAATAATTAATAAAAAATTTATTACATCATGTGGTATAAAAAAGGAAAAAATGAATTAAGTCATACGTAAGGAATTAATCAATTATCTTAGACAATGTTTAATTTACTGTAACTATTATTTCTCTATGCATATTTATGCATAAACACATTATCTTTTCATTTTCGATCTTTTCGAAAATTATTGTTTTGTCGAAATATTGTTCATATTTTAATACAATTGTTACTAACCAAATATTATTTCATCTAATAAAGGAAATTAACAAATCGAACGAATCGGAGGTTTTTCGAACCTTAACAGTTTATTGTCAACATCGTATCACATGTGTACACACATTTGATAGATTATCATTTGTATTTGAAGAAATAAACAGGTTGAAGGACTGTTGCGCATTATCGTACTATAAGTATTTCAATGCAAATGCCACGCGTCATTTTTTTTTTTACGATGATTTTCTTGCTTAAGTGGCTAGAATTATTTTAAGATTTAATGTTTGTTGTACGTCAATCCCTTATTATAAATTTTGTAATTTAATTTATTTGCAGATTTAGATAAAATTTTTTTTTTTCCAAAAAAAAAAAAAAAAAAAAAAATTATTTATATCTGATATGATGTACCTCGCCCCATCAAAAAATTTTTTTTGGTCAGAAAAAAAAAAAAAATATATATATATATATTATATATATATATAAGAATATTAGATTATTCGAGAATATTATTCAAGAGACATGCGTCATACTAATGTCGATTCCAATTCTCAATTGCGCTCAGGTAAAAAATTTACCTGGGAAGAATTGACCCATCATAATAAAGCTGATGACGCCTATGTCGCTGTTCGTGGTAATGTTTATGATATTACCAATTTCATAAAGAGACATCCTGGTGGTGAAGATATTCTGTTATTTGCTGCCGGGAGAGATGCAACACAGGTGTATATTTAATGAATAATCCAAAATTTACTATTGATATCACCATATGATTCGAGATTTATTATATATTTGTTTATAGGCATTTGAGACATATCATGAACTTGGAAAACCAGATCTGGTCCTCAAGTAAATAGTAGTATTATTAATTTTTTGGATCATTGAAAATTTTAAAATTGGTTCTGTTCAAAAGTATGAATTAATCAATTATTTTTATATTAGAAAATATTTCATTGGAACTTTAATAAGCAATGAATTGCCTATATTCTTAGAACCGAATGAATTTCATCGAACAGTTAAAAAAGTAAATTTTATATTTATAATAAAGATATAATATTTCCATATTATATAATATTTCTAATTATAAATATTAATTTAGAGAGTTGAAGAATATTTTCAAATAAATCAAATCGATCCAAAGGTGAAGATAAAATCAAAAAGTTTATTTTCATTTTTCATTTTCTTTTCATTCAAATTCTTTTTCATTTAGAACCGAATTACCATTTGGATCAGATATGCTATTATTTTCGCCGCTCTTATTGGGTCATATAATGCTCAGTTTTTTATTCCATATATTGTAGAGCGAACATGGTTACAAGTAATATTTGCAATGGTGTTGGGATTTGCATCTGCTCAAGTACGTATCTTTAAGACTGTTTCCTGATGAATATATATATATATATATATATATGAAATTAATTAATAAATATGATATATTATTAATTAGATCGGATTAAATCCTCTTCACGACGCGTCCCATTTTTCAGGTTAGTGTCAATATTCTGAGTAAACAAAATATAAGAATGTAATTAATTGATTTTATTCGTTTCATAGTTACAAATGATCCATTAGTTTGGAAGATACTAAATGCTACACATGATTTCTTTAATGGAGCATCACATCTTGTGTGGATGTATCAGCATAGCCTTGGTCATCACATCTATACAAATATTGAAGGAGCTGATCCAGATATTGTTACTGGTATGTTATTTATTAAAAAATAAAGGTTGATTTTTTATATCAATTTAATAATTCTATTTTAATATATATGTTATAGGTGAACCGGATATTCGAAGAATTAAACCAAGTCAACGCTGGTATTCTCGTTATATAAATCAGCAAACATTCGTGCCATTTCTTTACGGTTTATTGGCTTTTAAAGTTCGTATCCTAGATATTATCATTGTATATATCATAGGAACTAATGATAAAATAAGGATAAACCCTCTGAATACGTGGCATACAAGTATATTTTGGGGTGGAAAAATATTTTTCGTTTTATTTCGAATTATAATTCCGTTAACCATTGTACCTGCATGGAAAGTTGCTACACTTTTCGTGATCACTGATTTGGTCACATCTTACTGGTTAGCGTTAACATTTCAAGCCAATCATGTTGTAAACGAAGTAGAATGGTAAATAATAAATAATTTCCTCTTTTAAAAGATGTGTAAGATGTATTATTAATGACTATTTCTTTTTTTTATTATAGGCCACTTCCAGATGAAAATGGATTAATTCAAAGAGATTGGGCAGAAATGCAAGTTGTTACCACACAAGATTATGCTCATGATTCATATTTTTGGACATCAATAGTTGGTTCATTAAATTATCAAACTGTTCATCATCTATTTCCTCAAATTTCTCAACATCGTTATGGTGAAATTGCTCCTATTGTTAAAGAAACATGTAAAGAATTTGGAATTCCATTTTATTACAAGGAAACTTTTTGGGAAGCGTTTGGATCTCATATTGAACATCTTCGTTTAATGGGTTTACCACCATTACCAAAAGATGATACTAAATTAGAATAATAACTTTTTTTTTTAAAAAAAAAAATTTATCATGTATATTATCGTATTTGTATTTTATATTTATTTGTATAAATAATTTAACTTATTTATTTAAACAAATTATTCGCCACAAGAATAAATGTAACGTTAGTATCACGTGATCATAAAGAAAGTTATTTAAAAATCCTATATTTTTCATTTTTAATAATTAACAAAAAATCTCGAACAATAAAATAAACTTAATTGGAAGAGGTCCCTCTAGCACCTCCAGGTAAAGATCTCCAAAAACTTCTAATTGAAAATCCATTTCTCATATAACGGTAAAGATGAATTCCAATTCCCCAACTAAATCCTTGAAAGAATGGAAGCAAAATTTGATGATGAAAAATATTCCAAGCGATTTCACTATTTCGTCTATGAAGAAAATCAGTACGTTGATGTCCTAATAAAAGATCCAAACGAGGTAAATGATTTCTATTTTTATTGTTATCATTAATATTACTATAATTATTATTAGTATTAATGTCTACTTCTCTTCTAATAGTTGGAGAGAATTCAGGTAATGTCGGACTTGGTGGATCATCATCTGTTTCTATAGCTTTAGTTATAATTGGTGTTAATTGAATTCTACCTTCATCATAATCTTCATCCTCGTTGACATCCAAAGGAGCAAGGATTTGTGAACGAGTTTCACCTGGGGCTGGTATAACAGTCATATCACGTTCACTTTGATTCGAAGAATTTGATAAAGAATCTATAACATCTCCTATAGGCATTGATTCTATGCTATTATTATCATCGGAATACTGTGAAGGTGATGAAGGTGTACGAATATCAGGACTAACAAGCATTCCACTAGACATACTTAAAGAATTTTCTGATGCAGTATCATCACTTTCCGGATGATGTACAAATAACATTTCTTGATCATCATAATCTTGATGTTCTGGAGATTCTGGTGATTCAATATGTTCCAAATCTTCTTCGTCTTCTTCATCTTTTGATCCTTGTTCATTTTGTGTAGATGTAATATTATCATTACTCTCATTACTTTCTGTAACCAATAAATTCTGGTTTGTTAAAGAATTATTATTATCATCGTATTCTTCCTTATCCTTAATTGAATCTATACTTTGAGATTCTTTGTCCAATAAAGAAAATGTTGAATCTTCTGTATTCTCATTAATTGAACCTTCAACAGAAATTGAAATGTCTTCAGTTTCGTTCTCAAAATTACTATTATCATCTTCTTGTTGATATGAAAAAATATGAGAATCATCCATAATTTTAAAATTACATTGACTGTGAGTAGAAAACAGTAATAATCTAAATTTCTTTGACTAAACGTTTTCGTAATTGTTACACATGATTCAGTCATGAGCTTAGCACGTGAGTTAAAACTCATTTCTAATATACAATCCGGCTATACAATGAAATGATCTTGGATATTGATATAAAGTTAAACTTTAAAAGAGAAAAAAAAAAAAAAATTATAAATATATATTATATAACATGTCTGAAGGATACGAAATCGATATACCAGCCGTCGAAGAAGACGACGCAATGTTGATCGATGAAGGTATATTAATATATTTTATCACTTTTTAAATGTTAAGTAGCATAATTCTATTAAATTTTATTTCTCTAGATATTTGGTTTAGTATTAAACATTTGTTTCACGATCGTCATAACAACGCGATCAGTTTGGATACTTGAACATTATATTAAAATTAGACATTTCCGTTATTTGTTTTTCTTATTTTAAATTATAGAAACCAGAGAAACTAGACCAGCAATCAAACGAAAAGGTCGTGGTTTTGAAAGTGAATCAAAAGGTAATTTGAAACATTTTATCATTATTTATTTATTTATTTATACAAGGAGTAACACGTAAGATTAATTTTTTCCCCCCACTTATTTTAATAAGAAACCAGAGATGGAGTAAGGTCTGGTGATAAATATGATCAATTTGAATCTGCAGCCGATGATAACGCTGCTGTTGGACGCGCTCAAAGATGTAATATTCCATTTTAATTTTTCGTGATAACATCCTTTTAATAAAATAAATTACTTATTTTTTATATGGTTATTATTAAAGCTGTCGAAGGATGGATTGTGTTAGCTGTAGGTCTTCATGAAGAAACAACAGAAGACGAAATTACAGATAAATTCGCGGATTATGGTGAAATTAAGAATTTACACTTAAATTTAGATCGAAGGACGGGTTTTGTCAAGGTTAATACAAAATAATATTAAGAACAATTATTATTTTTATATCAGATTAAGATAATAATTTTATTTTATAGGGATATGCGTTAGTTGAATATGAAACATTTAAAGAAGCAAAAAATGCTATTGACGCAGTCAATGGAACAAAACTTCTTGGTTCTACATTACATTGTGATTTCGCTTTTATAAGAGCGCCTATTGGAAGTGGAGGTGGTGGTACATCATCTGAAAGAGACTCGAGAGATCGAGCATCTAAAAATAGAGCTGGAGGTAGACGGCGTGGAAGATCTACTAGTCCAACAAGAAAATATTGAAATGTTTGATCATTAAAAGACACGAAAATATAATATATTTTTATTGGATTTTTAGGAATTTAAGATATAAAGTACAAGAGCATACATATATAGCATTATAGCTTTATTTATGTTATTAAAACATTGTCATAATTCAATAATAATAGAAATATAAGCAACAATAAATAAAGTTTTTTCGTTAACCGCCAAATTCCAAATGACCTTTAACAGCACTACCAACATTAGTTAAATCAATCAAAAAAGTATCATGACCATACATTGAATCTAATTCATAATATGTAACATCCTTATTTCCACCCATTCTTAAACATTCTGCAATTTCCTTTTGTTGCCAATAAGGAAATAAAATATCCGATTGTACACCTAATATTAATGAAGGCTGTTTTATTACCGATAACCCCTGTACTAAATCTTCCAAATCATTCCCATTTATGACTGATGCTAATGATGAAATATGCTTTTTTTCGGCTGATTTTAAGGAAGGTTTTGTGGAAGCTTGATGATGATGTTGTGAAATTGATGATGGTTTGTCATATGTAACATAACATGTATCATTATTACGTGATTCTGTATATAATGATTTCTTTGTATTTTCGGAACGTTTACGTTTCAATTTTTCCAATACAGAAGCTGACATATCAAATAAGTCCATTGCCTTTGATACATAAAGTAATGAATTTGGATCATATTGTAGACAAAATCTCTCTCCTTGATAGTCTAAATATGTTTCTATTAGGAAATCAGGACATAAGGCTGGAGTTTGTTCTTCTAATTGTCGCTTTCTTCCAAAACGTTGTTCCCATTCTGGTCCAGATCGATAACTGATAGTAGCAATTTCACGTGCCAATTTCATTCCAATATGTGGTGGTATCGAATTATAATAAAAACCTTTATTCCAATTCGGGTCTGCCATTAAAACTTGTCGTTGTGTATGTCTTAAAGCAATGGAATATGGATGTGATCGTGCACAAGCGGAAATACTAATCAAGCGAGATACACGATCAGGATATAACCAAGCAGAAGCTAAAGACTGCATTCCTCCCATACTAGAACCAACACTTGCATGTAACTTATTAATTTTTAGGTAATCTAATAACAAAAATTGAGCTCGAACCATATCAAAAATAGTCAAAATAGGAAATCTTGTTGCGTATCTTTCACCATCAGATGGATCAATGGATGATGGACCTGTCGATCCGTAGCATCCACCAATAACATTTGTACATATAACAAAATATTTATTAGTGTCGATCGAAAGTCCGGGACCTATAAACTGTTCCCACCATCCAGGTTGAACATTTTTTTCATGACTTTTAGCATGACTGCTTCCAGATAATCCAGTTTGAATTAAAATTGCATTATCCCTCTTTTCGTTTAATTCTCCCCATGTTTCATACGCAATATCAAGTTCAGGTAAGATACCACCATGATCACACAAAAATGGTTCGCTATGATGGAAAAGAGAATATCCAGAAATAATTTTGTCATAAGCCGGTTCAGGTCCTCCATCCAAAGATCGAGTGCGAATCGTTAGTTGGTCTATACATGGGAAACTTAGAGGAGGATTTGAACTTCTTTTATTGTTCTCGAATATGTTTGGTGGAAGTTCCTGATCTTCTAATGAAGGTGGAAATTCAAAGGAATTTAATGGAAGTGCATTATTATCCTTCGGTGAATTATGAATGCCTATTAATTGAATAAATTGTTATTTACTTTTTGTTCGTAACAAAAAGACAATGTTAAATACAGCTAGTACCTGCTCTTCGTATAAATTGCGTAGTTAAATATTTGTGTGTTAATAAATTTGATGTTCGTTGGTCACAAAAATGTTTTGCAACTTTTCGATAAGAATTATTTGATTTTAAATGATGAAAAATATCGCGAAACAAAGTAGCCATTATTAAATAATTCTTAAAAATTTTTTTTTTCAAAAAATTTCTCATTATTTATAATTTTTATTTTTCCTTATATCTTGATTATTAATAATCCATATAATTAAATTGGCTTCGGGTTTTTTTACTTTTATAGTACATTACGACGACAATCTGGCTAGCACGCAATATTTTTGTTAAATTATGAATTTTTTTTTTCCCGAGTTTTCTGGCTTTCTGGCGCAGTTTATTAATGAGAATCCCATAATTTCAGATTTTTAGAATTTTAAATATATATATTAAGGCCTTTAACAATGTTTTGTTCTACATCGACTGTACTTTACAGGATCTGTATATAGTCAGTCACCCGTCTTTGTTTTCCAACTTAGACACAACGTTAAGGCTGGATGATGAAGTATAGTGCTCTATCCGTAAAGGGAAGTGTGGAATTCAAATGTCTTCGGATTTCCTTCGGGATTTTTGAGGGTTATTTGGTTCCAGTTGATGAACTTGCCCATAACTATTCCAAGTTATGTGGCAAGGATAGCAGTACAGTCTGACATGACAAAAAAAAAAAAAAAAAAAAAAAAAAAAAAAATATTCTATTATTAAGCGGGTTTGGGATTGGGAGATAAAGTATATTAAAAATAAAACTGCGAGTGTGCACTGACATTTTTTTTTTGTCAAAAAAGATAATGTGCCATGTTAAGATATGATCGACATCAAAATTCCGTGCATGCATTTTATTAACATTATTTGTATTATTTGTTGTACTTTAAATCAATGGTTTACTTTAATTCCTTCGCTTGACTCTGTTTATTTACAATTTATATTTCATATTTGTTGTGACGCTCAGCTAAATAGTTCTTATTTCCAAAAAAAAATCTTAATAAAAACAATTTTTTTTTTTTTGAGTAAATAAATTTTATCCTGTTTTTGCTTTTAATTTTTTTAAAGTCAATGGAAACTTTTCCAAATTATGATACTTCTGGTCTTAACTCAAACTCTAACGAACCAGAGTTTAATTTTGAAGTTTTACATGACCTTAATCTTGCCGATTTTTTACCTATAAGTGATTCTCAACAAAGACAACCAACAAATAGCGATAGAACTACCAATTTCCAACAGCAGTCCGCAACTAACTTGTCTTCTCAAAACTCTCATGGTTTTTCTCAACCAATGACCACAGCTGTTTCCTCTTCTTTTTCATTATCAAATAACATGCTACAAACTCCTAAAGGTTCAGATGTATGTTCAGAATCAATGATAATATCTTCATTTAATATGACAACTAATTCTAGGGATTTCCAAGATGATGGGGTAGTTTGTTATAAAACAATTTTTGTGTTTTATTTCGTTATATTTCTATGAACGTTGTTTTTATATGGAACGAAACTAATCTGATCTCCATGTTAATATTTTTTATATATTTATTTTGCAGTTATTTTTTGAATCTTTAGATTCATCAGCTTTAGCTGAACCTTCTGATGTTCCGTTCATGACGACCGTTGGACTTTTATCCCCTCAAACTTCACCTACATTATCTCCAGATTCATCCATTATAAGACGTCAAGGCCAAAAAGAAAAATCATCTATTAGTCAGAATTGTTTTAGATATTCTCCTATTACTAAACAAAAACTTTCATCAAACAATAATAATTCAATGTCACAATCTAGAGGAAGGACATCTTTTATAAATACCGCTAACGGAAATAATAATAATAGTACAAATGGACAAAATAATACGACCACAAATATTATGACAAGTTCACCGAATAAGTTGGCAATGACAATGGAGTTGACATCACCTTTGATTACTCCAACCTCAATAACACCTTCATTACAGGACACTATACCGAATTTAAACCTTGGAAATAACTTAGTATCTTCTGAAGTAGCTATGCGACCATCAACAAGTATTCTTCCAAGTGTAGTCCCGATTACACCTTCTTCATTAATGGAAATGAAAAAAAAACATTCTAGTTTACTAAAATCTGAACAGAATGAACAAAAGTCTAACTTACAACAAAATAAACAAAATCAATTGCAACCTTCTTCAAAAGTTCGGACTATTTTCATTGCACCATCGCCACAGTCACAGTTAAATCAAATTCGGACAGGTGGGAATAACTTTGGTTCATCACATATAATAATACCATCAAATGTATCATCCATCTCACCAGAGATGACTTCAATATCAACATCATCAACATCTCCATCTGGAACATCAAGCAGAAAATCAATTCGTTCAAACCTAAATGCTTCATCTCCTTTGGCACTTGGACCCTCAATTCATTCCAAGAGTCCACAAGCATTGAAGCCAACCATAAGTCCAGATCTTAAGCCCAAGTTACCAGGTGTATTAGCGGATGAGGTTGCTAAACAATTGGCAAACAAATCAAATTACAGAAATATTCTTGAAGGAACAGCACAGTAAGGATATGAACAATTTTTATTAAAAGAATTTTTTTTAAAAAAAAAGATTATATAAAAATTATATTCTTTATAAAAGGTCTTTAGGAATTTCGTATTCATCAGACGTGCATTCGAGTTTAGAATCTCGACGCACAACGCATAAAGCAGCTGAACAAAAACGTAGGGATTCGTTAAAACAGAGCTTTGACGAATTGAAAAAAGTCGTACCTTATAGGCCAGATTCAAATGATGATGAAAAAAATACTAAAAATGATGGAAAACCTGGTGATGAATCTATGAAAAATATTAGCAAATTATTTTTATTAAAGAGAAGTATGTTAAATATAAATTTTTTAAAACTGAACTGGCTTTTCAGTTCAGTAAATATAAAAGAAAAAATCAAATTTTTCTTTTTTTTTTATTCATGATTGATTCAATTTATACATTATTTATTATTACATAGCGCATGATCATATTGTGGAACTTCAACAGAAGACCAAAGAAAAGGATGAGCTTATTCGAATATTGAGAGATGAAATTGATGAGCTTAAAGGAGCAAAAATGCAGAAAATAAAAGAAACAGATGATACCGATGATGATTGAATGAAGAAAATAATGATATATCTATACAATCAAATACAACTCCATTTAGAAAAATTTGTAAATCGGGAACAAAGTTGAGAAAAATTTTCCGCGCATATTCACATTTCCATATCTATTATATATAATCTATTTATACTTATTACTGCATTTTGCATTTATAGTTGCATGTAATTTACATTTTATTAATTTATTCAAGTTGATATATTTTTATCAATTTCTTTTTAAGTATTAAAATCATGCTAAATTAGATTGGATTGTTATATTGAAAAAAAAACTCATTAATTATGTACATATTACAAACAGACTGAGCAATTTATTTTTATCTTTGCAAACTAAAAATATTAATAAATTATCTTCATTCAAACAATAACATAATTTTTAATAAAATTTTTATTTACTTTACTAAACATACTATAGAGAAGGAAAAAACTGATAATCATTCCTCATCCTCTTCTATTGATCGCTTGTAAGCTGCGATCTTTTGTTCAACCTTATTTCTTCTCTGTTTCAAATTCAATCGATATTTCTTGTACTAAATGAATAAAATTATTGTTATAAATTTTTGATCATAAATAATGATTTGTTAAAAAAAAAGAATCTATTATTTATTATTTACCTTCTTGAAGGATTCTTTGTAATCCTTTTTCTCCTTAGGTTTAAATGCAGGATCTGCACGAATTTTAGCGTGAGCAGCTTTATATAAATCTTCAAGGTCATCTGCACCAATACCAGCTTCAATAAACTTTGAAAATTGTCGTTTAAATCTATCATCATCCTCTTCTTGGAGAAGACGCATATAATCAGCTACGTGACCACCATAAATGTATTTACGGAGGATTTCAGGATCAAGTGATTTTGATTCGGTATCGTAACCAGGAAACCGATTTTCACCGTGAGGAATGAAAATACCACCATCACTTGCACCTTTAAGAGCTGCAAATACTTTAGAGCCTGTAGATGTACGTTTTAAACCTACGTCCAAGAAGGCTTTAAAAGGACGTGGAGCATCTTCGAGTTCTTCAATGGGTGCTATTGTACCATCTGGTTCAGTGACGCCAAGATACTTGTCGGACAATCCAAGTTTGGTGAGAACCCTTCGAGCTGCAAGTAATCCAGTGGTGTACGCTAATCATATTTAAAATACATAATAAATACACAAGTTGGAATTACAATTAAATAAATTTACAAGTTTTACTTACCTGCAGCCCAATTTGTCAATCCAACTTTAACACCATATTGTTTTAGTTCATGTGAATATGCAGCTGTTAGGACAAAGTCTCCATCAAGCTTCGCATAAATAATTTGAACAATGACGTCTGTATTGGTGAAACGAACTACTAATCGATATTTTGGAGAATTATACTTATTCTTTGCCTGCACGACAAGTCTTTTACGAGCATAATAATCGGTCTTGCCCTCTGTGGATCATAAAAAATTAAATATAGTAAGAGTTGATTTACAAGTAAATGGAAAAAAAATTTTTAATCTAATCTGTGATCAGATAGGAGCAAAAGACTTTTGAATCAACAAAAAAAATTCAGCTGAACTATGTTATCATCATTCTAAATTAGATTAAAATATAAAATTTGTTTTATTGCACTACACATAAACACAACTTGTGTTTGTATTTAAACGTACCGCGTCTTCTGCGATATTTGACCTGGTATCGCTTGAAATAAGCTATTAGATAATAAAATATTAATTATTGAATCAATAAAAATGAATCAATAAATCCAAATAAATTAATAATTTACCCTTATTCTTTACCGCCTTGACAAATGGCTAGAAATTAAAAATTATCATCATAAAAAAATTTTTATTAATAATTGCTTCATTAATACACAAAAATATCCAGATTAATTCTATTTTAATTCTTATAATTCATTCGATTCATTAATTAATGGTGTTAACAAGAACTATCCTAAAGTATTACAATAAATTCAAATTGATGGATGATTATATTTTATTTTTAATTCAAAAATTTTAATTTACTAAGATTGTTTTTCAATTATTTTTAAATGTTTTTTTTTAATTATTTTTAACTCTCTTTCAAATCTTTTTAAATTATCGCTAAATATTATCATTCTACATTGTCTCTAAAAATTCATTATAAAAACTTACCATTTTGGCGAGGCAATAGACCTATTGAAAGAGGAGGAAAAAAAATTTAAAAAAATTTGGGTTTTTATGTCACATGTTAGATCTATTGAACATTTACAATTGGTCTGATTTATGTCATTCGTCATGATGTAATCTTTGTCAGTTACGACAGTTACGGGCAGTTACGGCGCAACACAGGTAAGGATTGGTTTCTAAATGTCACGTGATTTAACAATCAAACATCTATCTTTTTTTAATATAATATAATATGCTGAAACTCAGAGCACAATGTTACATAAACCAAATTTGGCGTCACCTAAATGTTGATTAATGGTTATTGATCAAACCGCAATGTGTGTTTGATGAAGATAATACGCTATATTCCTTTTTTTTTTATTATATTTATTATTTCAAGAAGTTGAAAATACAAAAAGTTTTTCGGTTTTTTTTTTATCTTAATAATTTTTTGTTGATAATCAATCAAATATAGAAATTGTACAAACTACCAGATAAATTTCCCGACTAAACTTGATAATTCATGTGACTATGTGAACATGTGAACAATGTCGAGAATGGAAATTCATTTGGTAATTTCATTATCAATATGTGTTTTCGTGTGTCATTGTTAAAAAATAATTTATAGAAGCATATTTATTGAAGCATCCATTTATAAAAGGAAACTTTTTGTCCATAATTATGATCGACATCACGTCTTGTGCACCATAAGTAAAGTTTTGACGCCTGTTTCTTTTTTTTTCCTTCTTTCCTTTCAAAAACGATCGCGACTACCATAGAATATTTTCTTGCATATAAACAAACTTCAAACGTCTTAATAAAGTTTAATAAGACGTATATTATTAAACATTTTTTTACAATACGTATAGACTTTGCTTAAAAAAAAACTCCCCGGTCTAGACTCCTTAACATTATGGAGAAATTGGTTTTAAACCAGCAGAATAAACCGCGGTTACTAGAAATTATACAGCACATCAAAAGTGCAAAAAACATCGTTGTGATTGTGGGAGCTGGAATAAGCGTGTCAGGCGGCATACCTGTAAGTAAATTTAATTCAACATAAAAAAAAATTTCTAGAAAGGCATAACGCGCTTTTGAACTTAAGATAAAGGCTATTTCTTTTTTTTTTTAATTTTGAATTATCACATATGTTAGGACTTCCGGTCCCCCGATGGCCTGTTTGCTGAGATAATGAAACAGTATCCTGGTGTCTTTTCTTCGGGTCGCGATTTATTTGATTTATCTAGGATTTTTATATCTTCAAGGTCATTAACAACGTTTTATAAATTTATGGCTTTGTTAAAGCAACAAGTCATTAGTGCAAGAGTTACGGCCACACATCGACATTTTGCAAAGCTTAATAACATTAATAAGCTTTTGCGAGTGTATTCGCAAAACGTAGATAACCTAGAGGAACGTGCTGGTCTCACCATAAATGATTGTAATAACATACGGTCTTCCGATCGCATTGTAAAATTACATGGTGAAATTGATAATGTGTGGTGTAATATATGTCATAAAACATTCCCATTTTCATCGGATGTTATTAATGCATTTAAAGAAGGTATTCCCCCAGAATGTCAATATTGTATGGAACAAGGTAAATATTAAAGATGAAATTAAATTTACTGCAATTGAAGATTAAACAAATTTTTTTTTCATAGTGGAAAAGGCAAAAATATCTGGGAAAAGAGTTCGAAATCCCAGAAGTCCAATGCTTCCAAGACCAAATATATTATTATACAATGATTTTGAAAGGACAGTTGGAGAAGAAATTGGACGTGTTGCTTATCATGATCAACGTAAGGCTGACTGTCTGTTGATTATGGGAACGTCGCTTAAAGTTTCCGGGTGTAAGAGTTTGGTTAAAGATTTTTCTAAAGCGGTTCACAACAGAGGTGGAAAAGTAATATTCATTAATACGACTGAAGTGGCGACAAATAATTGGGAAGGTGTGATAGACGTTCATATTCAAGGCGCGTCCGACGATTGGGCCGAACTCGTTGAATCTGAGCTCGAGAAAGAGCCAGCAAACAAGAAAAGAAAACGATCGTGCGAAGATGAAGATAAACAGGAGGACATAAAAGGGGGAAAACGAAAAAGATCTGCCAATAAAAGCGATAAGATTGTGGGAGTTAAACAAGGGCAGCCAACTCTTCAGCTTAGAAGGCGAAGCAGGCCTCAAGGTAAGAATTTGTTTAATCTTTGTTATATAACATAAATGTATCATATAAGAGCTAACATATTTAGAAATTCTAATTTTAATCGAAAAAAAAAAAAAATAGAAAAAATAGAAACTAAAACAAAGAGGCCCAGAGCTCGTGAAGCAGGCGATAATGAAGAGGAGCGGAAGATTACCAGAAAACGACACAAACCCGCTGATGGTGACGATAAAAGTGTGGGGAGACCTCGGCAAACGAATTCTGGAAGGCGTATCAAAACACAAGGTAAGATTGTATTCGATGTAAACAAATTTTTTGGTTTCAGTTATTTCATCTGGCTTTTTTTTTCTTTTAAAAAAATATAATATTTTAGAAAACAAGCGGAGGCATTAAAGAACTATTGAACTATTAGAAATTCCACCCTTTATGGTAGGGACATTGTAATTTATAATGTCGCTAATATTATTTTAGTACATAATGTTTGAACAATCAAGTAGGATATTACAATAATATAATGTTGATAGAGCTAATTGTTATATAATTTTGAGAAAATCAAAAGTATAGTAACACTATAATATTAATAATATAATGTCTTCTAAGCTAAAGTGATATAAATTAAGGACATTATATTTAATTCATGTTGCATAAATAGAAAGTAGATTAAAATTAATGTGTAAATAATAGTTGTGATGGTTCTGGAAACTATCACACAAAAAGTAGAAATTAGAAAAGCTGTAATAAAGCTTATGTATTCGTAATGAACGTTTTAATATTTCAATTATTTGTAGAATAAAATAATATTTAAAGAATCGATTTCTGTATTTTTAAGTATTTTTAAAGAAAAGTTATCATTCCTCTTAAATTCCACGTATTTTACATGCATTTTCTTCGAAAGATCATCAATGTATTTTGACGATCTTCGGATTATATCGTGCACATAACGTCGAATGACAGCAAATTTGCTGCGGGTATGTTACATTTTTTAAAATAGACGTCATCAAATATGTTTCAAAAAGTTACCATTTTTGGTTACTAGCTTAAAGCTAGATAGACATATAAATATACCTTGTGATGAACATTCAGCAAATCACAAGAGTAACTGATTGTTGACGCCCTTCATTCCCATCTACCACTCATTCTCGTTTGACCTCTCCACTTCTTATTGGACTAGAAACCACCAATACCAATACAAGCAGGTAAACTAAAGCTGTTCACTAACTAGGAAACTCGAACTTCCCAATTTTCGCTGAGTTTCGTTTGGTCTGAGTTTATAAAAGCGTTCTAGCAAAGTTCAATACTTTGTCTTTACTAATTCATATTTTTGAATTTTTATTTTCCATATCTCAAAAAACATGTTTCAGAATAATTTCATCATCCTACTTTTCAATCATCCTTCTTTTGTGTAAAGACATATTCTTTGCTATTCACAGTTCATTCTAACATAAATGGATATCAAAGAACAACAACCTGAAGCTACCGAAGAACAAAGAGTTTCGGTGGAGACTCAATCAAACGGCCAATCACAAGAAACTGACCAACAACAAGACCAGCAGCAACACACAAGATATGATATGTCTGCGTACGCTAATTTAACTCCTCCTAACCAAACTGTTGTTGTTGATCCGGTAGGTTTAATATTTCTCTAAAATAAGCGTACGAACTGAGTTCTTATAAAATAAGTTATTTCTTTATTATTAGGCCCTTCAATCTGATCCGACAAAATCATCTGGTTCTTTTGGTGCGGTTAATTATCAACCTTATAGTTTGGTAAAAAAAAATATATAAATTTAAATCTATTGTTCTGATAACATTTGATATAGTATCAAGTAAAGAACTTTTCCGTTCAATATTTAGATTATGAGTCCAAGCCCTCATCAGTATGTTATTGGTACTTCCAGTACTCCCCCTGCAGCAACACAAGGAATGGATGAACAGGAAGAACCTCTTTATGTGAATGCTAAACAGGTATTTAATAATAATATTATTATAAATCTTTTTTAACCATTTAGAATTTTATTTTAAAATTTCTTATCAAATAGTATCACAGGATTTTGAAGCGCCGAGCTGCTAGGGCAAAACTCGAAGCTGAAAATAAGATACAGAGAGGACGAAAGGTTTGTATAATCTCTATTAGTGTTTGAAATTAAGCTGATCAAATCACATTTCAACAATATACAATACACATAACAGAAATACCTTCATGAATCTCGTCATAAGCATGCCATGCGACGACCCCGTGGACCAGGTGGCCGCTTTCTCACCGCGGCTGAAATTGCTGAATTACAGAAAAAAGAAGAATCGTCTCCTCAACCACAAGAATCTCAGCAAAATGGTTCTGGAACTGAATCTTTGAATCCAATTATTTCGACAGTAGAGAATGGTATCAAACAAGAAGTTCACAAATGATAGCTCATTAAAATAGAGAGAAAATTTGAAATAGATCATGTTCTCTCTTTCTACTGTTAAAATTATTTTAATTATCTAGAAATTTTCATTTTTTTTTTCTCATTTCTTTATTTCTTTTTCTTTTTTTTTTGGAGTGGGTGGAATTTCAGACATTTTTTTGGTTTTTTTTTAAAAAAAAATCAAATACAATTTCATTTTATATAGACTTTTTTAATATTAGTGATTAGTTACTTATTATAATACAAAGCTCTTTTAAATGCTGTGAGCTGACTATAATTGAATTATTTTTCGGTTCTTTGAGTTATATCTTTTCGTTATACATTTATATAACGGGTATCTTTTTTTTTTCCTTTTAATAAAAATAATCTCGATTCGATTTGATTATATTTCCATTAAGTATCATAATAATGTTAATAATGTTAATAATGTTAACAAGATTGGTCTATTAATTTTAAAAATATAAATTTTGAATCGTGTACATTATTCTCCCGGTAAAAACAACTTTTTATTTTTTATAATATTTTACAAAAATTCTTTTTATCAAGTAAAAAAAAAAAAAANGAAAAATAAATAAAAATAATTCAAAAATTAAAAAAAGCTATAGTATCATCTATCAATTATTTATACATTTTGAATATTAAATACAGCTGGTTTTTGATAAATTGTGGAAATATTAATAACATTATAATCATCATTTCCTTCGACCATTGTGGGATTATACTTAAGATAGAAATTAATTCCCACAGCAAAAAATAGCGCAATACAAACCAATGGAGGTGCAAGGACATCATCTGATCAAAAAAAAAAAAAAAACCTGAATAACCCGATTTAACATCCTAAAAACATTTAAACCTTTTAACTTACCATAAGGTCCAGGATCTCTATTATTGATCATTGTAAGCCTCTTATTATATTTTACTAATGAATATATTAGCACAATAATACTAATAATTGCGTACATAAATCCGCATATGTATCCAACTCTATCATCACCACTAGCATTGAATAAAGCCAAAGAAAATGTGCCCAACATGACACTGAACCTCATCCAGGAGAAAAAGGTTCTTTCGTTGGCAAGGAAAACTTTGGGTTCTACTTGTACAGTTGTGATGATCTTACGCGGTATACTAACATTTGGTGGTAAAATGACTGCTTCAGGAGCAGAACGTTTTTTTCGTTGAAACATTTTACGAAAAGTTTTAAGCCCAATTGGTTTTTGCTGCTCATCCTCTTCCTCCTCTTCTTCCTCTTCCCTTCCCTCTTCAAGTAAAGATACATTTTCATTTCCTCCTACTTCTTCAATATTATAATCAACGGCTTTGCCTTTGTTTTTCCTGTCTCTCCTACCACCCACAACTTCAACATTAACAATATTCTTTCCTGATATAGTACGCTTTCGAGTTGCTGCATGTGCAGTGGAGGTGGATGATTCAGGATATTCCTCCTCTTCTTGTAATTGACGAGCGCTTGGTGGCTTTATAATATCTTTATCAATATTTGGTAGCTATATATGGATAAAATTAAGTTAAATCTAGCAGAGACGAAACGGGGGGAAATGCCGGGAAAAGGAATTAATGGTCAAAAAAAAAAAAAAAAATTTCCTTGTATATTTGTCCTTTTTTTCCAGCATTTCTCCCAAAAATATGCAATGTCACTTTTTAAGTTTACATACCCAATATGGAAGAGAAGGTGCATGGGAGGTGAACAGTGTAGCTACTCCGTGAACATATTTCGAAAATTGAGGAGCTTCTTCAACTAAATGACTACTGACTAATTCTTTAACCCAAGCGGGTTCCTGTTCTCCTTCATCTAATTTAAGTTTAACTTCCAATACGGCAAATGGAAATTTAACAGATTCAGATGATGGTAACTTATCAAATGAATTTTCATCAATATCACTACGACGCCATTCATTATCCCGACGACGGTGTACATTTTCAAAATTATCCTCGCGAATCATATAAAAATCAGTGTCAAGTGAAATTCTAACATGTTGATCGCCAGGAATTTGAAATGCCATACGATTATAATAAGTACGAAGAACAGGTTCCAATCGGTTTTCCCTGATAATATCTTGTATTTCTTTAATCAAGGTTTGAAATTGTTGAATATCATCTTCTGTTTTTGAAGGATTTTCCTTCATTTTCTTGATCGCTTTATCCATAGAATACTCTCCCTTCAAGAACGCATCTACATGTTTTTCTTTGATTAAAAATCTATCTTTAATCTCATCTTCTCCTTGTTTACGTATTTTTCTTTCTAGAAAAATATCTTTATTATTCATTTTATTACCGTACCATCGTAACCTTATGATTTGATCACCCGGCTTACGATCAACTTTATCTTGATAAAGTTCGAATAACTCATTATCAAAATAAATTGATGTGATCGATGAATCAGTACCAGGATAAACCAAAACAGGAAGGTGACGAAGGATAGAAGTTTTAACTTCCATTAAATTATCTGGATGCACCCAATATTTGTACGTTTGACACAAGATTCTCTCCTCGGACGTGGAAGGTTTCCATGACGGTGATGCCGCTGTCAAAGCTGAAAAATTAGGAGTAGAAGGACGTACATCAATGGATTGATCGCCTAATCCTTGGTGAACAATGTGATACAGCTTGGAAAGTTGAACAACTATTGGCTCAAAGGTTTCTTTATAAAATGGACATGCATTCAAACGAACACTGAACATAGGACGCAAATTGTAACGTGTACGTCTAGAATACAAAGTATTTTAAATTCATTAGATTCATAAGCAAACCAAATTAAAAAAATATATATGTATATTACCTATCGTGTTTCTTAATAATTTTCATAATGCCAGTATAATTCAAACGCGCGTATCTGGCGAGTTCATTAAGTTCCTCGGTGATGTCATTGATTTCTCGTTCAACTTCGGCATATTTATCCGGTATATTCATCGAGGGCACATTACTGATAGACTCAACAGCATTTTCGCAATGTTGAACGCGACCTTTGATTTCTTCATATTTCGTGTTTTGAAAAGCGTGGATCTAATAGAATAATATTATAGAGTGACAGAATGACGTGGAAAAAAAGTTTCATGTTAAATATTTAAATAATTAGCAATTAATTATACAAAAGGAATTCTAACTAACCTTTTCTAACTCTTTATCTAACCTTTCAACAAATTCTGCCTCATCTTTATCAGTATATCCACCTTCTTTTTTCTCACCACGTTTAAGGTGTTTTTTTAAGCCGTCATAATCAAGATAATATTCACTCCATTCACCATATAAAGCTGCTCTAAGTTGGCTACCGAATTTCATGTTTTACAACTAAATTTTAATATTGAAGGTGTAAACAACTTCGTATATTATATTTTTATATTTCTAATTTGTTTTTTATTTATAAATCATAAACTTTCCCAACTTTTTCCCGGACAGAGAAAACATTCAAACTGATATATATAATAAACAAACAAAATGAATAGGCTTCCGATGAATTAAAAATAAAAAATACGCCAAAACTTTTATATCAACATCTATTGATGGATTTAGAAAAACTTACTTTAGTAGGTGGTACAATTTGAGATTTGAACCCGCAGTTTATTTCATTTAAAAAAAATTTAAAGTGTCGTATGCTCGTGAAATCAAACTTTTTACGCCCTTTTCAGCCTAAACGTGATTCACTGCATATAATGGAATAATATTAGATCCGAGCCAAAAAGAGAAATTCTCAACAGATCAATTCAGATTTGCATTTTTTTCGCGCACTCTAACTACCAACGATAATTAATACACATACACATGAGCGCGATTCAAACGCAAAAAAAGGTGAACATAATTTAGTAATGATGAAAGTAAATAGCAATCAAACAGTCAATTTTAAACTTTAAATCATCAATTATCAACCCATAGATCCATAAAATATTTTGTTTATAATATCACTACATTACATAAAAAAAAAAGTAAAAAAAAAAAAAAAAAAAAAAAAAAAAAAAAAAAAAAAAAAAAAAAAAAAAAAAAAAAAATAAAAAAAAACAAAAATAAAATAGAATATAATAAAATGTGGTATAAGTATAATCGGAGAATGGTGAAATAATATAGAAAGATATATAAGATAAAGAAAAATACAATCTACAAAGAAATTATACATTATTTAGAAATTACAGAAGTAAAGTAAGAAGAAATAAGAATTTGGTTTTTCAAATAGGGTTAAGAAATAAATTGATACGCGAACATCCTATGCGAAACTTAAAGATTCTGAAGAAAAACAAAATCGTATATTTCCTTTTGACTCTATCCTGTTGGTTTTTTTATTGACCATTTTGCATATTGCCACCACCGTTATTATGAGAATTATTGTTTCCGTGGCCACCACGGTATCCTCTATAATTATTTCCATATCCTCCACGTCCACGTCCACGACCGCGCCCTCGAGATGTTCGATTATCATATCGATCATCAGTTTTATTAATTTTTATTGCATTTTGTCCAAATATCTTTTTATCAGATAAAGATAATTAAAAAAAATTTTTTTAAAAACGTGAATATGACTAAATTTCAAATGAATAAAATTTTTTGTTAATACCTGGCCATTTAATTGGATTGCACTATCTAATGATGCAGCATCACTAAAATCTACATATGCAAAATTCCTTTGTTCGCCTGAATCTCGATCATACATCAAACGAACTTTAACAATCTAATTTTATTGAAAAATATAAATAAGCATTTATGAAATGTTAATGATTTAAATTAAACTTTTAAAGAGATATTTACCTGACAATTATAATTAGAGAAAAAATCTTTAAGGTTATCCTCAGATACAGGCGGTGTAAGATTTCCAACGTAAATAGAAAATTGATTTTTTGGATTACGACGATTATTATTATTATATTGGGTGCGATTTTGTGGTACAGTCGTATTATTGTTAGTGCTACTAGGACCTTCTTCGCTGTTTAAATTACCATTAATTTGAGCTTGATTGGACTCATTTAAATCTGGTTGTTTTTGCCAACTCTCTTGTTGCGTTTGTTCGGCCCAATTATCGCTTTCTCCATTTCCATTTATTTGATTAATGTTAATGTTTTCTGAAACAGTGGTATCATTATTACTAATAGCATTACTATTAGTAGTAGCTATAGTATCTGTCTGGCTGCTGCTACTGACATCACTTCCGACTACGTGTTTAGAATTATCAATAGTCGAAATAACTTTTTGTGATGTTGAACCTTCATTTGGAGGAGATGATGGATCATTATTCCATTGTTGTTTCCAATTATTAATTTCATTTGGTGATGTCATCTGTGTTGGAGACGATGATTGAGGAGCTAAAATTGGTGATGGTGTAGTGCCTATATGTGACTGATGGGGAACGAGAGCAGGAGAAGGCTGCTGCCATTGTGATGGGTTTCTCCTAGTTTGACGATCCATGGGTGAAGGACTGGTAGGAGCACCGATCAGCGTACCTTGTGGTGTACCTGTGATTGGATTAATTGCTGGAGCCCGACGATAAGCAAAATTGAAACCTAAATGTAAATTCATAAATAACTGATTTAATATTTTGGTGATTTAATAAATTCAATATTATATAGTGGTTTTTTTTTTACAATATAAAGAATTTTTCTACCATGTATTTTTGTGCTTGACAAAATAATACAATTAATAAATTGGAATACCTTGTGCTTTTATTTCAGCCGAGACTCTGCCCTCTTTAATATCCAATAATACCCAACCAAATGCAGCATCAGGTAAGTTAAAGTTCCACATATTTTTAAAAGTGGGCTCTTCTCTATCTCCATTTGGAACCCTATCTACAACAAGAAAAGCATTTTTTAAAAGAATTCTCTGAGAATCACTATACATTGATTAATAATCAGGATTTAATTAACACCATATTACAAAGTTTTAATAATAAATTTAAATTAACATGAAACAATCTACACTTACTTGATAACTCCTTCAACTTGATTTTTAACAGACTGCCACATCTCATAAAAACATTTTCTGGAGCTTTCTAATTTAGCAGCAAAATTTGCTTGATCACTTTGTACGGAAAACTCGTTATATGAAATACCGTAACGGAAATGAAGACCAGCGGAAATAGTAAAATCAGCCTACAAAAAGAAAGAGTAATGAAATTGAATTAAAAAACATTTTATCCGCAACATTTACTTAGTAAATTTAAACAAAGCTTACACGTAAAACAACAGATAATTGTGCTAAAAGTCCTTCCCGGCCGGGACTACCATGTGTGACAAGAACTCTTGTTTCAGTTGGATCGTAAACCTGAATTCATAATGTAGGAAAGAATTTAAATCTTATAATTTATAAAATTTATTTACAAGATAAAATAAATAATTCGATAATATTAATTAGAAGAAATATAGTTCAATATTACTTACTTTTTGAGATGTTTCAACCAATTCACCTATCTGTAAAATAGTTGTCCACATAGTCCCATGTCCTCCGGCAATAGTCGCGACTCCTTTTATAAATGATTTATTAAAAATATGGAAGATTTATTTAAAAAAAAAATTTTTTTTAACCTATTTAATAAGACTACTTACCTTCCCCATTATCAAAAAGCTTATGATGAACTACAGCACCACCTAATCCGAATAATCTTAAACTTACACCACCAATATCAATAACTTGGGTGTTTGCTTCATCTAAAATAAATAAATTGGGTACTTTATATTCCCCCTTCCTGAATTTCTCTAAAACAGCGACATCCTCGCATGCGCCCCATACTGTGTATAATGGAACATCAAGTTTTTTCTTTCCGTCTCTGAATAGTGGAAATTCAGATAAAAGAGGTTCGGAGGATTCAAGAATTGTGTTACGTAATTCTGCTGCAGTCGTAGAATTATGAAGAAGTTTGCTTCTTAATTGTGGACGTATGATGGTGCTATAAGTTACAAGATGGCGTAAAGTCCTAAAAATAATAATTATTAAATATGAACTCAATAGTTCCTGTATTGAAAACCGAACATCCAAAGAAAGGTTCATGATTTTAATTACTTGTCACTAATTCTTCCAAGACTACCCTCCTCTGTTAAAATGAACATATAAATATTTTTATCGAGAAATTCATAGAATACACTAAGATTTGAAATCAGATATATCACATAACGCACCATAAAATCCGAAATCACCAGAATGAATAACTGCAATAGCACCGGTTTCTTTTGCAAGTTCATTCAATTGAGAAATATTGCCTGTTGATTTAAAAAAAAAAATTTTAATTAACATTTGTTGACGTGTTTAATTATTAAAAAGTAAGATAATCAGATTTACTCGCCTCTTACATCTGCCACACAAATAATTCTACCAGCATCTGTACTGATTACACTTGCGCTACCTATCGGAAGGTTAGATGTATTAACTGATATCCCGTTTGGAATGTTTCGATGTACGTTGGCGTGGTTTGTTGAAGGTTGTTCCGATAGAGATGCACCGTGACCAGACAAAATCCCTATAAAAAATAAAAATAAAATGATGCGACTATAAATGATTACTGTGTGCGACATTTTTTTAAAAAAAAGAGTTAATTTAATAAAGATTATTACAATTACCGTTTTGGCCGTTTGTTTGATATGTATTATTTCCTTGAGCGTAAGAAGAATTGCCATTCTGGTTTACCCAGTTATGTGATGCTGATGTTGAGGTAGAGGCCTCGTCATAGTTTTGCATGTCTTGAGCTGGCATATTATTAGTTTCCCGGTTTTGGTTTATCTGATTATTATAAGTGTTATATGGTGGACTCGGATACCGCTGTTGCTCTGTTCGAGCGTATTCTGTCATTATAGGGAAAACTACTTGATCTTACTTTTATTTCCTTAACAAAGTATTTGTGCTTTACTTTATTAGAACGAATGTTGAGTAATGACAGCAAATCTTGAAAAGTTTTAGAAGAATATGAATATTATATAACACAAAAGATGAACACAAATCGTAGGACACTAGTAAAAAGTCGCGTAGAGTACTACGAAGAAAATCCAAAGAGTTGCACAGTCGGTTTAAATTTCAGAAAAAATTGATCTCGTGATGTGTCGATTATCACGTTTATTATTTATCCTTATATCACAGCCACAAATTAAATTTGAAGCCATCATTGGCAAAGCCACAACAAAAAACAAGAATTCTCACAAATCGGGACCGATCGTCTCATTGACTAATGAACATATTACTTGCCACTGGTTGTGGTTATATCACAAGTCACAAGATCACGCGAAAAAAAAGTGTGTAACTATTATTATAGTCCATTGTTCAAATTTTATCAAAATGCTCTAACCACCCAATATCTCTGCTGGTAAACTTTATCAGACAGTTTTTTTTTTTTTGAACAATAGAAATCAAAAACTTAATTTTTTTCATCAACAAAAACGGAATTAATACAATGCACAATAAATAAACTTTCTATTTCATTGATTTTCACAACAAAAAAAATATATATAATAATAGATGATCAAAATCAATCTTTCGTATCGAAATGTTGTGCAATAATTCGATTAACAAGCCACATTCATTACGCCAAAGAATTTTGGTATATAAAGGGAATTACAGTACGTGAAAATAATGAAGAAAATTTCTATTATACAAAAATTCTATTATAAGAATATTATTTCTTGCGTAAGCGACGAAAGCGAACAATTACAAGATTGTTATTGAAGGTCAAAAATTTTCTTCCTTTGGATATTCAATTGTTCTCTTTTACCCAAAAAAATGTAGGATGATTTAATATATTTCTGGATTAGGTATGTTGCAGGGAAATAAGATCTATCTACAACAATCACCTGCAGCTCCCCAGCCAATCCAATTTGAACGAAAATAATGACAAATGTTTGTTATACTTCAATTACTTCAATTACTACTAAGCTTTAGACCCCCGGTTGTAAAAGAATTTTTTTACTCTTTGGTTTAGTATCCGGACTTTTTTCTCCGAGTTAAAAATTTACTACTACTCAGTAAGAACCTTAGAGTAACAGAACCTTTCATTTGTTCTTTATTGTAACATAGGTTCAACACAAACTCAAAAGTAATAAAAAATAAAAATAATCCCAAATATTCGAACTTGCAAATATTTTGCAAGGATTTGCATTTTATAAAAAGAAATAAAAACATAATAACTTTCTATTCGTTGGTTTACCATATGACTTCAAACCTTGTCAAAGAAGACAATATAGCCGATAACGAATTTACACAGTTGCTTGAAGATTTTACCTCCGTTAACTTAACCCCCAATCTGGATAATATTAGTTCCAATCACGCTGCAACATCAACAGCAGCCCAACAAAATCGAACTTTACCTTTCACTATGTCCCCTCTCCTCACCTTAACTCAAAAGGAGAGCGGGAACACAAGGGATTACATTAACGATATTGTTTCTTCGTCCGTTTATCCTCCACCTGCACAGGACCCTCAAAGAGTATTACGTCAAATGATGAGTCTTTGTAAACATATTTACTCAAGAGGTTTAATTGAAGGAAGTGGAAGTGATGTGACAATTAAAGCATTTGATAAAGATTATCATTTACATAGAATCGTACTTTATCAAAATTCCTATTTTTCCGTTTTGCTCGAAGGTCCGTGGAAAGAAAGTGGGCAGAAAGATATCGAACTTCGATTTGATGATGAAAACATTACTCGTGATGCATTTGAAATAGCATTGGGACGTTTATATGGTAGATTAGATGAGGTTATTTTACCTTCACAGGTATTGAGCCTTCTTGCTACTGCATCTTTTCTTGACCTTCAAGATTTATGTGAAATGTGTGTTGAAGTGATATTAAGAGATATTAAAGAAGATACTGTGGTACATTATTTAACTTTTGCAACTTCACATTTTTATGGTGCACATTCGGAAAAAATTACGGAATCATGTTTCACTTATCTATGTAGAGAAGGATTCGATAATTTAAGACTTAAACCTGCTTTTTTGACATTGCCTGCTGAATGGCTTAAAAGGGTGATTGAAAGCGATGCATTCTGGGTACCTAGTGAATATGAGAGGTATTTGTTTGCAAGGGATGTTGTTAGTAAAAGAAGAAAGATTGCTATGACAGAACAAAAGAGACATAATTTAGTATCATCCTCACTAGTGAATTATACAGACTTAAATAATTTATCCTCGGACATTTCATTTCCTACTTCTCCTACATCACCAACAATTACAAATTCTCCTAATAAAGCAAAAAGATTTCCAGATACGAGTTTTTCTTATCATACAAGGAGATCTGCATCAGTTAGCACATTAAATTCCATATGTTCATCAAATTCTTTACAGACCGAAAATGATGAAGTAATTTATACTGCTATATTCACTTATGCAATATATTATGCTCACATGACTTTTGAAGAATTAACCGCAATTTCACATGATTGTGATAGTACAACGAATGTACCATTTGCTCCGGAATATGTATTAAAGGATGCTTTATGGCATCAAATAGATTTACGCAATAAGATTGAAAATGCTGCCGAAACTGATGTAACATTGGGTATATCTTCTTCTGAAATACCTCCCAGTTCCACTGGAGTTCATTTCGAGATCCCGTCGGATGACACTACACATATAGGGGAGGCATTGACGGGTTTAGACGACATGATTGGAGGTGGAACAAAAGCAATGAAGGATGGTGAAGGTCGAGGAAGCGTGGAATATTCATTATTCGCTCCTTTCAGATTCAGTGTTGAATTTGCTGATGTCGCGAAATTAAAAGAAAAACAGCGAGTTTACTCAGGAACAAAATTCTATGCAGGGTAAGCTATCATATTGCAATTTTATTGGGAATTTATTGAAATTTGTTTAATCGTAAAAATTTTTGATATTTATAGGTCTAATTGGAACATGTATATTCAGAAAATAAAAACTCCACGTAAAGGTATACAACTTGGAGTATATTTACACCGTCATTCGATGCCTGATCCAAATTCATCTAGTTCAGGTTCTACGATGGTGAATGGACCCGCCAATAAGAGTCCATCATCATCTTCACCAGGAACCGAAGAAAGATACACCACATCTACTCGTTCAACTATTCACATGAAAATTAATAATGAAAAAAGTTTTTCAAGATATGCTGATAAAAGAAAGACGGTTAGAACGTGGTTCAAAATTTTTTGTCCGGCTAGAGGTCCTAGCCATGTTTTAACCCAATTCCAGAGTAGTCCTGATAATTTTGCACTAATGCAAAGTTGGGTAGGTGGATTATTTTATTAATTTGATAAGTTTTAATCTTTTTTTAAAAAAATATTCTTTTTAATTTTATAGGGATGGAGAAGTTCAAGCCTTTGTCAAGATGATTATCTCTTGGACGTTCGTGATTATGATAATTCATCTTCATCAATAACTACTAATTCCTCTTCAACATTAAAATTTTCTGTTGTAATGGGACATGTATAAATAATTTTTATAAAAATTTTGTAATATTCATTCATTCCTTGATATATTATATATAATATATAAACAATTTAGGATAAATAGAAATCATTTTTTTTTAAATTGTATTATAGATTATTGATAATGAAAGACCAAGTTCAATTTAATAAATAGACTATAAAGTTAAATTTTGTAAATCAATCTAATATATAATTAATGTTCTTGACAAACCATACAAATTAACAATATTAGCGAAATTACATTTATTACAATTTTTTCGAATATTACATTGAAAATGTTTCTAACTTTATAACCTAACAATCAAAATTGAAAAACTAAAAAGTATAAATAAAAAAAAAAAGTCAAATTGATTTTAATGGACAAAGAATTTATTTCTTCTTGAATCCAAATTTAAAAGCTGATTTTTGAATCTAATAAAATTCAAAATCATTTAAAATTTATGGGATAATTTTTTTTTTTTTAAAAAAAAAAAAAATTAAATTAAATTAATAAAAAATACCTCTGAATTGTCTGTGGATGACTTTCCAATTCCAAATATTAATTTTGACTTTGACGTACTATTAGATGAATTTGATGAATTTATAGTGTCAGATACAATATTATCATGAGAAGACCAGCCACTAGGTTTAAATGCTGATGATGATGAAGATGATGAATTCCATCCACTTGTGTTACTTGTAGTTGTTGCACGTACAAACTTCCAACCACTTTGTTGAGTACTGTCGCTACTTGTTGAACTAGATTGAACGGAGGATGAACTTATATCTACAGTAGTCCAACCTCCGCCCCCTCCTTCTGAGCTTTTATTACTTATGGTAGATGAAGTGGTTGTGATATTGTTAATTGATAATTTACTAGATGAACTATTACTAATAACATCTTTAGCAATAGATTGCTTGCTGCCTGCCTTTTGAAGTGCAGCTTGTTGCATTCTTGCCAATTCTTTTTCTTCTCTTTTACGTTCCTTTTCGCGTTTTTTATCCAATTTAGCTGTTGGACGATTACTTTCTTTCATTTCCTTGAATCGCTATTAAAATAATAATCATATAATATTAAAACAACTTATATAAGAAGAAACTATTAATAATTATTACCTTTCTATGATTATGATCATACGAACTCAAATGGGTCTCATATTCTGAGATTTTTGTATATTGTTTATCACATAATACGCAATAAAATGCTGCATTAATAGTTTCTAATTCCTTTTTGATAGATTCTCGTTTTTGAACTTTATTCTATGATGAAAAATAAATGATGAGAAATAATCATAAAATAAAATTGTCAAAAGAAAAAAGAACTCACTTGTCTTTGAACGCGTTCTTCTTCGGTTTCTTCTGCAATCTTTTCACTATCTAAAGCTTTACGTTTTGCAGTACTAGTAGCATGATAATAATTTTCTTCTTCAAGTTTACCTACACCTAAACTATCAGACTTTATATCTATTCGAATTGGCTCTTTTCTACCTAAAAATTAAAATAGGGTAAAAATTAATAAATAATAATTTTTTTAAAAAAATATCAAGCAAATCAATGTTAATATCTAAACCTTGTTGTGAACTTCCAAGTCCTTGTCCAACTTTCCATCCCATTTTCATCAATAATTTGTATCCTATATTACTTTCTGGTAAATGTTCATCCATGCTCGCCATATCTGTACTTGACAAATCAAGATATGATTGAGGAACATGACCACGAGGAAGTGAAAAAGCATCATCATCCTCAAGTAAATAATAATCTTCATTACTTTCGGTTCTTGATTCATTTTTCTGTTAAAACAATATTTTGTGCGGATATAAAATGATATTTTGAAAGGATGGGGGGAAGTATAAAGAAAAAAGAGAGAGGCTAATGGTAATATTATGATACTTTTTTAATTGTAAACTTGAGAAATAAAAAAAAACGACTGCTCTTTTTAAAGAATTTTTTAAACCCAAAAAACTTTTTCTTATTTTTTTTTATTATTAGTATAATTAACTAACCTTTTTACTATATGGTCTTTTAGGAACTGTTGGATTTCCAGGATCGTACATTATAACAATCACGAATTCTAAAATTTTTACATTCAGTATAAAACTGCGTATCCGTATCAGTAATTTTATCGTGAAAATATATTTATCCCGTGACTACCTGCATTTCCACATGATGATGACGATTACAAATAGTAAATGATGCCATAATTTCGGCATTTCGGCATCATTCACCCTTATGTATACAGTACAAATAGTTTTGGGTAATTAGCCCGAAAAAAGAGGATCATTTCCGGAGAAAAAAGTTGTTAATTCACAATTACAGATTCAATTGGTTCATTATGGAGGTAAAATATACTCAAAATAGCAGATAGTACGATTATACTATATATTGCACCAGTATTACACTAGTGCCGTAATATTTCGAATCTAATTCACCCTCATGTATAGCGCATGATCAAGAAATATAACAAATGAGGAATTAAATTAGTTGGACTACCAATCTACCAATAAGCCCCCAAAAAAGCCTTAACGAACATAATTGTACATGTGTAGCCTGGTGGAAGACAAGAAATTAATTGTCTTCCTTCTTGAATTTATTCTAATTTAAGTATTTATGTGAACTTGCGTATATGATAGTAACAAAAAATTGCATGCAGGTGATTTACAACCTCGAAAGCAGGATAATGATACATTCTATTTATAATATGCATTTTCATGCATGTGGCATGATAAAATACCAATCAAATGAATATAAATAAATTCAAATGAATTTTTGAAGACAATGAAGGCAAACAAATTACATATTTATAGCAAAAATTTTATTTGATAAAGACTTTATACCATTTCAAACCTATATTTTTCTTTCGATTTAAATATCTTAAATATGCATTTTACACGATCTTTTTGTTATGATTATATGGATATTGCGTGATATGTGCATTGTTAATTCAAAATAGTCCGTCTTTGTTTTACCAATTATAGCCCTATGTGATTTATTTGGAAACGACTAACTGCGAATGGAGCAATGTAATTCCGGTTAATAAATTCTTTTTTGATTAATAATATTCGACAGTCGCATGCTAAAAAGCCTATAACAATATTATGGTCTTGAACGTATTATCAATGATTTGAAATACAAATTAATTGATTATTAAGGGAGCTCGGATTTAAAAGTAGTTCGGACATAATTATGAAATAAATATAAATAAAGTACTTTTTTTTTAAAAAAACAAAAAAATTTATATTCGTAAACACTTTAATAATAATAATCTTATCGCTTTAAAAAAATGTCCACTAAACAAACAATTGTAGTCATTGGAGGTGGATATGGTGGATTGGCGGTCTCTCAAAAACTTGCCAGTAAATTAAGTAAATCGTATCAAATTATTTTAATCGAAAGAAAATCTCATTTTTATCATAGTGTTGCAGGATTGAGAACTGTAGTCGAGGAAGGATTTGAAAAAAATGTTTTCATTCCATATGATCATATATTTGATAAACATGGAGATGGTAAAATAATTCAAGGTACTGTAACGAAATTAAATAAAAATGATCTCCTTGTGAGAAAGAATGATGGAGAAGAACTGCATATCACATTTGAATATGCTGTGATCGCTACTGGAAGTGATTATCCTCGTCCTGCGAAATTTGATGGAACAAATAAAGAAGATGGTGCTAAAGAAATTATAAGACAACGTGAAGCTGTGAAGAACGCTCAAAAAATTTTAATTGTCGGTGGTGGTCCCGTTGGTATTGAATTAGCTGGTGAAATAGCATCCGTTTACGGAAATGAAAAAGAAGTTACACTTGTACATGGAGAAGATAATTTACTTTCATCTGGTTTCCCAAATAAATTAAGAAATTTGCTTGCAAAACAGCTTAAAGATCTTAACGTTAAATTAATTCTTGGAGATAAAGTTGATGTTCATAAAAATAATATTGGAAATGGATTATCGAAATTAACGATTACAACTGAAAAAGGTCAAGTTATTGAATCGGATGTACAGTTTATTTCCGTTGGAACAAAACCTAACACTTCATTAATTGAATCATTAAATGATTCTTTAATAGACGAAAGAAATCAATTAGTTAAAGTTAAACCAACTCTACAATTAGATTTAAATGATGAATATGATAATATCTTTGCTATTGGAGATATTGTTAATATCCCTGAAACCAAATTAGCATTTAGAGCTGGATTACATGCCGACTTAGTTAGTAAAAATATTTTTTCCCTTATAAATAAGAAAAATTTGGAAGAATATAAACCAATGAAAGAAACTATTTTTGTTACTGTAGGAAAGAAAAGTGGTGCGGGTCTTTTACCAATATTTGGTGGAATTGTGGTCGGATCTATGATAGTTAGAAATTTAAAAGGAAAACATCTTTTTGTTGATAGATATTGGAAAGAATTTAATGCTATTCCCGAATAATGAATTAAATTATATAATATTTATCATTGTAGATAGCATGAATCTTTCTTTTTCTAATTAACCTAATTCAATATATAATAAATATAATTATATTTTATTTTTATTTTACTTGGGAGATTATGATCATATATAATTTTTAAGGAATTGCGTGAAATTAGAGTAAAGTATTTCATTTTTATAAAATATTAAATAAATAATAACCTCGCGTCATTTTGATAAAGTTATCCATCGCTCAACGCGGTATATAATACTGTATATACACGCATACATTTCATTCAAAAAGAGTAAATCCCAATATTGACACGAGTTGAAGTAAAATTTATTTAACCATGAAAGGTTAATTAAATAACCTTCATTATTGTGTGATAATATCTAATGAAAACAAATTCTAAATTTCATAATGGAGCAATTAGTATCTTATTTTTATTAGTAAAGTGCAATGATGATTAGATGATGGTCTTATGTCTTTACTAGAAAATTGTGACGTATAAATGTTTTAACTTAACTGGTAATACCGTTCCTAACGTAAATGATCTCCAAGGTTGTCAATGCTAATCAGAATGTGACAAGCACTCAGGAAAGCTGCAGATGCTACCATAACCGGAGTTTGTGTTATTCCAGTGGGTGAGAGAAATCAATTTCTAAGAAGTTACTAAAAAAAGATATTTGAGATATTCTTTATTGGAAATTAGAAAAGAATTTCAATAACAAAAATTTTTCAAAGTTCTTTCTCATAAAAAAAGTTGATCTAAAATTCTTTCAAATAATTAAAAAAATTTTGTCAGTATCACTAAATTTAATCCGCAAAGAATAGGGACTCTTATATAGTCGAATAGTTTAGTTTACTAGTAATGCTCTTATTTATAGAAAAAATAAGCATCATCGACTGGTTTTGAGGCAATTTTACGATTACGAGTACTTCTACGTAATCCTGTTTCCACTGAATTTGATGCTGGAGATGATGTTATTGCTTTCTTTTTGGTAGGTGACGATTGTTTTAATGAAACAATGTTATTATCATCCTCTTCATCAAAACTCTCAATATTCTTAAAAGAATTTTGTGGTGATGGTAATGGCGAGAATGAAGAACTTCTAGAATTGGAAATAACTGTTGAAAGATCAGATGTTTCTTCCTTAGAATTTGTATAAAATTCATTAATTAATGCTGTCTAAAATAAATGAATTTATGAAAAGAGAAATGTAATTAACTAATTATAAACGCATTCATTAAAAAATTTCTCAAAATCTTAATATTTTCATATTGATATAATTTACCTTTATACCTTGATTAATATTAGAAATGTTTTCACTCTCTAATCCTTGATTGATTATCATCATTTTATTTTCCTCACTTTCAGTACTAATAATTATATGACTCTGACAGTCATTCTCTGCAAGGAAAAGTATATAACAGATTACAAAATGCCACATCGTTTCTTAATTGTGAAAAAAATAAAAATAGAAACTACCTTGAAAATTCAACTTGTCATTTTCAACACCATCAATAATTACATTTTGATTATCAATGTTCATATTATTATTTCCTTTATTGTCAACTTCAATCAGCTTAACATTTTTTTCTTCAACCTCTTGTTGTTGCGTTGTTTTTATACAAGTTGTTGATGACGGTGATATCAAATTTTTTTGCCTTGGAAAATAAATGTAAAATCCTTCTAATAATTCAGGATCATCTTTAAAAAGTTTTTTAACAATATCGTGACAAAAACTTTCACTAATTTCTTTTCTCTTAAATGATCTCATGGTCTCACAGAATTCATTAAATATTTTAGGTTTCTTACATCGATGTTTAACTTCTCTTAAATAGGCTAATGCAATTTCTATACCCTTTTCTTGTTTTAAACTTTGATGAGACATTTTTTTTTATTAAAATAAAATTATTATTAGGATGAAAAAAGAAAGGAAAAAAAAAGATTTAGAAAGGAAGTTAGTGCAAACAACCGACGTACAAAAAAAAAAGTTTAGTATTTATATCTAATTTAGTTATTGGTTAATTAAATATATCTAAATTCAAACTTTGGTTAATACTTATTTGAGAAACTATATAATCATGTGATTATATTACGTAATACAATAATTTTAATTTATGTAATTCGTAAAGTTTACGGTAATTTCTGGAATTCAGATTCAGATAATTCAATTTACTGAAATTTAATCACTAAAGTAGGCAAAAAACAAACAAATAAATAAAATAAAATAATTTTATAAGTATTTTAATAGTACTAAACTACTATACTAGTAAATTTTTTTATTTTGATAGATATGTAATAATAATTTAAATAATAATGAAAATTAATATATATAAATATTAGTATATTGATATCTTACCAATAGTTAATTCTATATTTAACTGATATATTGATCTTCTGTTTAACATTATCACAAGATCTAAAATCAAGAAGGGGGAAGGTTAACAACAATAAGTTACTTTAACATCATACTGATGATTTATAAAAATTAAATGGAAGTTTATTTGTTAATTATATATACAAATTAATAAAAGTAAAGTGATATATATATATTTTTCTTCTTTTTACTATTAGTTTTAATTTCAACTCAACAAAAATGATTTTTTCTATATTCAAGACATCAAATACAATATAAAAAAATAAACTTATATTTTGTTACTAAATTTTCTAAAGATTCTATCAAATCACTATCAATTCCAACATCAATAACATAATTGTTTTAAATTTTGTCTGTATAATATTGAAAAATAACCCTATAAAAAATATATATTCTTAAATCATACTTGTTTTATAGTTAAAATATACTTATATTACGATAATATACTTAAAGTATACTGAAAAATATATAAACTGATATATTTATAATTAAATTTTAATAGTAAATTATCTTAAATTATAATGAAATTATATTTAATTTTTACATTTATATTTAATAGATATCTTAAAACATACAAAATGGATACTAAAAACCTCCTTAAAATTAATTTAATAATATTTTATTGTTATTTTCAAAATAATGCGATCTTTAATCATATGATATTATACTAAAAATTCGTGAATTTTACAAATTTTTGTGAACTTTCTTTAAACTTATAATAAATATTGTGAATTCCTTTTACAGTTATAAAATATAAGTTTTTTATTTACTAATATCTAAGTTTTGTAAGTCTAAAATAGTATTTTCCCTTTGAATTTGCAAAAATAAGTACTTTCATTAGATGAATTTTATGAATTTAACAAATTTTTTACAACCTAGTAAGTCTATGATGTTATTCTTTCAAAATTGAAATATACTAATTCTTACTAAAGTAAATTTAGATCAAAATAATAAAGAGTTTAAGTGAAAATTTAAGATGGCATATTATTTACTATTAGGCTGATGGCTTTACATAAAAAGAAATTGCTAAAAGATTATATGTTAATAAAGCTACTATTAATAAAATCTGTAAAATTTTTAAAAAATGGAAATGTGTAAAAGATCCATTTGCTGTTAGAGTAGAAAGAAAAAAAATATTTACAATTCAAGATATGTTGGTAAGAACTTATAATTATATTTATTTTTTAATAATTATTATCTAATAAAATTTACAATTTATAGGTATTAGAAAGGTTAGTTAAAGATAAAGTAATTGGTACCTTGATAAATTGGTATATAAAATGGAATAAAGAATAGGAAAATTAGTTTCTATACTAATATTATGGCATTCTTTTCAATTTTGTGATTTAACAAGAAAGAAAATACAAAAAGTAGCTAAAGAAAGAAATGAGGTTTTACATGTATTTTATTTGTATAATATTGAAATAAATTACACCTCTGAATAATTAATTTTCATTGATGAAATAGTTAAAGATGAGAGGACACTTACTAGATTATATGGCTAACTCTTCCATCAATACTAAAGCGAAAAATTTTGTTAGAGGAAAGTACTATATTATTCTACCTGCATTATCTTTAGAAGGGTTTATTGCTGTTAATATAATGAAAAAAATTTGTAATAAAAAAAGATTTTAAACCTTTATATTAACACAATTGGTAATAAAATATGTATTTGTGTATAATATTATTTATATTATTATAATAACAATTTGAAATTTTCTAATTTATCTAGTTATCTCAAATAAATCCTTACCCAGTTAAGCATAGCATATTGGTTATAGATAATGCACATATACATCATGATAATGATTTAGTTATAGCAATAAAAGATATTAGTGGTAAAATACTTTATTTACCTTCCTATTTACCAGATTTTAATCCTATTAAAACAGCTTTTTCAGCACTAAAATTTTGATTAAAAAGATATAGAGATCTTGTAGATTATTTTAATCTAATATATTTAATTTTAGTTGCATTAGCTCAAACTATGCTAGAGATAGCAAAAAAATATTTTACAGAATCAGTTTATAATATATAATATTTTATACTTGAAAATTTTCCAATAAGACATTTATTTACTAAGGTATTTATTTTATTAAACAAAATGAAATATACAAAAAAAACTATTCATACTTTTTTGCTTTATTACGTAATATTTGTCTACATCCAATAATTGTTATACCCATTAAAATATATTCAAAATCTGATAATTTTATAAGATAACTAACATGAATTTCTTGTTCTTCAAAGACAGACAAATAACAAGTAAATTTACCATTACTAAATTCTTTATATAACTTTTCCAATCTTTCATACTTGATGTGCTTTTTTTTGATAAATTATGATCAGATATTTGTAAAAATAAACTATAATCTGAAGTAAGTAATAAATTATGAAATCTATTTTGAATATCAGAATTATTATTAGAATAATTATATGATAAAAGTGATAGTGTTATTTATAATGGTAATGGTGATGGTATTATTTGTAATGATGATAGTGATGGTATATAATACATTTGATTAAATTCATCAGATAAAGAACTTAATTTAGTTACTTTTACTGAATGCATCATACTGAATAAAGCAAAATTAGAAGGAGTATTTAAATCTACATTTTTATTTATCTACAATAAAAATATTAAATTAAATTATCAAAAATCTGTTTGTAAAATATTACAACTATAAAATTACATATAATTTCTTTAATCCATAAGCTAATTGTAAAATTATTTAAAGATAAATGATAATTATCTTTAATAAAACAATGCTTGTAATTTTTAACTTTATAAATATATTTATTATTTAACTTCATTATATAAGATCTAATTAATACTTTATTTTCGTCTAAGTTAGCTTCTTTTAGTACATAATTTTTAACACATTTTTTTGATGATTTTGATTTAGTTTTAGTTTTTTAATAGATTTTGTCTTTTAATTCATCATCAGATTCCTGTTCTGAAACTTCATCCTATAATATAAATAAAGTTTAAGTTTAAGTTTAATAATATAAAATAATTTAACAAATAATTTTAATTGTAAATACCTAATATAAACATTTCTTGGATAATTCTTTAAGTGTAATAATAACCATTACTTTTTTACTTTTTAATATCATAGTACAATAATCTTTTAAAAATTCACTAAAAGTTTTTTTATTATCTAAAAGTATTTCAATACCACTTTCTGAACTTGATTTATATGCTAAACTATAATCATCATAATAGACTAATCCAACTTGTTTACAGATATATGTTTTAAGTTTATTTCTAAAAATTAATAAAATTTGGATCTTCTAGAGTAAAGCTAACTATTACAGAAGAAAACACCTGTTTGTTTTTTTTGATAGACATGTGTAATTAGAATTTTATTTGTGATTATTAAAAAGAAGTATTATCAGTTGATGAAGAAAAAATTATAATAATATCTTTTGATTCTTTATTAACTGCTTTAATATCTCAGTTAATTTGGCTATTACATGTAGAATAAAATGTAAAATTATGTGATAATACTTATAGCCATATTTCTGATTACTTTGTAATAGAGTATTTTTTGTTTTATTATATACTTTTTCAGATTTATATATTAAGTTTCAAAAGTACAATACTCTAGAACGATTATTTTTAGTTACTTAGTTAGTTTATCTTTTTATCACAGTCACAATTATCAAATAATAAATTTATACCTATAGTTACCTGTCTAAATCTCCTCAAAATCTTATGATTAGTTTTGGCAAGATTTTACTATAATTTTATTATAGTTTCGGCAACATTTTAGCAGTTTCAGCATTCATAATAAATTTTGGTAGAGTTTGCCTTTCGGCAGAATTTTGCTAACTTTTTAATAAGACTTTAATATAGTTTTAGCAAAATTTTGCTTTTTGGCATTTCGTCAACTTGCCTAAACTCCTAATTTTGGCAAAAAACCTTATTTATGCCACAATACATACATAATTAGCATATAAAACAGGTACCAATTTGGTATTTTCTTAGTAGAATTGAAGTAGAAACTATTTTTTACATGATAAATTTTCATTACGTGATAAAGTTTATTATAAAAATTCATATAATTAGTCAGATCATAATATTACACAAAATTTAAAATTCAAATTTTTTTTGTTGATGTCATTTTAAAGATTGCATTATTTTAAAAATGATAATAACTTAATATATCAGACAATCTCTAAAATTATCTTTTAAGTTATTACATGTTATTAGATTAATAGTGTGTACAATGTACTTACAGCGAATCATCGATTTATCTAATGAATTCTTTGATATAAATGATATACAGATCAATGGTAACAAATCATCCTTACTGGTCATTAATTCAAAGCTTCCGCCAAAAGAACAATACATATATATGGAATAAGGACAGGACATAGCTAAAGTTACAGTGCTAGATCCCACATTAAGTGAACGAATCTTAGGGGTATAGTTTTCATTAAGTTCATTTACCAGTTCAGATATATCAATCAGAAAAAAAGAGATATGCAACATAATTAATTTAATTAAGTTCAAAAGGTTAACCATTGGTCAAATGATTTATATTAATAATCAGATGTTGATATTGAGGTTAACTTATAGAATACAAGTCTCGCTTCTAACTGATATGCAATTAGATCAACTGTTCTCTCCTATTCTTACACAATGCAAATATGTGTTGAACCTTTCCTGAACAACGAACAATTGTATCATTTTACATCCAGGATTGGTGAATCTCAAATTCCTCAAACTAGCCCTAAGAGAACTGCATATTTCTGATATGACAACGCAACTAAACACTCCAGGACTGCTAAGAGATTTGATCTTCACAAAGCTTAAAAGTATCAATTGCGATTATTAATACCCCATTCAATTTTTTCACATTTTCCTTCGGACATAGACTATAAGGTTGATGTACATTCGTTTACTTTACGCACTATAGGACACATAAGATACCGCAACCTTTTATTTTCCTTACCTCTATTAGTTGATGAAGAATGGCTTATTCAAGAAACTGGTCCTACCTTTAGAGATCTTATTTTAGAGAAATTTCCAAAGAAGGTTTTATTTATAATCAAATTTGCTACTCATCATCAGCTTTTTTATGTTACTCAACTCATTATGACAGATACACAGAATACTATCAGCTGGCCACAACTCAAATACTACTGGAATCTTCCTCCCTAAGGCTCTATCCCAGTGGAATTTACTTATCTAATTTTGGAAAGCCAAAGATACCTTATGATACTGCCGAATATTCCTGTCTTTAACTTTTACGTCTTTTGAGAACCCATCATGCTTCCTTCTTTAGATGGATAAAAGAAAGAATAGATATGTTCTAACCTCCTTACACTCCCTTTTTACAGGCAAATCAAATCCAAAAATGAAGAAGACAACACAATTAACATTAAGCATTACATCGTCAATAACATTGCTGACAATTCAGGTAACTTAACACTTGAACTATCTCCATGTCAAGGCTCATGCTCAACTATCCTGACGTTCACGAATGAAAAAAAAAGAGACAGTTGTACCTTTCGGGTAGGTAGGTCTCATATCAGAATTCTCTCAAAAATTTCTTCCTTACCACGTGATCCTACCAAGAAAACTTCTCCACTACATTACCTTTTGCTTTGCTCATCAACCGTCACTTTAGACTTGATCAATATAGATCCAAGTCTGATACTTGTACTTTTGCGAGATCTACCAGAAGGGATTCTTTAGCAGAACTACTCATTTGTGATTACTTTTATAACACTGCTACCAAAGACGCATTGTTAGATTTTTTAGCTCTTCATTTGACCACTGCAGCTGCACATTTTGACCTGTATACAGATGGTTTGCTACGCTCTATGAAAGATAATAGTTCCAAGATGAAATTGAGATGGATTAACATCACCTACCCATATATCAAATTCTTGGGCAGTACTTTCTTCCTTTCCTCATCTACTAAAGCTAAATTAGAAGCTATTTTGATGGCTATTTTTACTCTACCATATCACACTTCTACTTCAATTTACACAGATAGCCAATGTGCAATTAATGCACTTAGGGATGTTAGAGAGTTATTACATAATTATAGTTTAGATAATACCGTATATAGCGGGCCACAGTACCCCGGGTATCTTGCAAAAATCGGGGGTTTGACCCTGTACCCCCGGGTACTAAATAAAACCTAAAAATTCCATTTTTTGCGAATATCTCACGATATACCGGTCCAATTTGAACGATCTTTTTTTATTATGAAGAGCTCAATGAGAGCTATCAAACAAAAAAAAGATGGCTCAAATCTGATCACTGGATCACGAGATAATTGTAAAATATCCCCCCGGATACTATACAATTCTATTAAATTTTTCAAGAGGGGTACTATGCATAGGGGGGGTACTATGGCCCGTGATATATGGTAGATCCTTTAAGGATATGAGATTTTTATTAAAATTTCATAATTATAATTTATTGGTAGATATTTGGTATTTTATTAATCAAAAAACATTCAGGCATTGAAGGCAACAATACTGCAGACTCTTTAGCTAAATTAGGAGTCAATTCTGAACTCTTCATAGATACTAATCCTTCTCATTATAGAACTTATATTCCTCATAATATTATATAGAACGAGAAAGTACCTATTGATTTCAATTTGCAAAAATTCTTAAAAATTTTACACCACATCTCAATAGGTGCTGAATAGGCATCCTTATACTACAATCAGAATCTTTATGACTCAACTTATTCCTTTGCTGAATGGTCCTTTTTATGGTCTTCATTTGTGATGCGTAACAATAACCTGTGTTTTAACAGCGATACTCACAGCTCTTTTGTCTATAGGTTAAAGCTTTTCAACTTACTTTTATCAGTGAGAGGTTATCATGACGGAGAGAACCCTATCATTCTACTCCTTATTTAGATATTTATACTATTCTAAAAAATATGAAACTTTGTATTATTTAACTGTCTGTCTAGCACTTGACCTTACATGGTATAACATACAGATTTTATTAGTAAACCTTATCATGCTACAACTATAGATGCCATCCAAATTATTTTGGAATGTCATAAATATAATTTGGAATGTACAAATTCATTTAGTTTATATGTAATTTATTAAGTAAAGTGCTAAAATAATTTGGGATGCCAAAAATAATTTGGGATTTTACTATATGTTCAAATTGATTTTGGGATTTGGATGGCATCTATAGCTACAACTAGATGAATGGCTTTCAAAAGTGCACAAAGATCCTGAGATTACTAGTTATATCATCACAATTATCAAAACTTGATTCTTACAATTTTTCTCTTCATTCAAGATAATTGATGACAATGGAAACAATTCTTTATCATACTATCTCCTGCGCTCCATTATAAACACTTCAACTCATAACAATCTCAAACAAATTATCCACTCCCTTAATATAATATACCAAATCATGGATAGATTTACATCAATTTTCATAAAATCTTTCTATGATCTGCTATGGATCCCACGGTGCAAGCTGTTTAAAAAATGGAAAGCTAAACATATTTCTTCACCTGCATTTCAGATCTCAGCAGATATCACCTCTTTCAATAAACCATTCAGCAAAAAAATTTCTTACTACCTTGATGAAATTCCATATGATAAGTTTAAGCACCTAGTTATAGATAGAGGTATACTCTGAAATCTGGTTAATCTGAATATTTGATCATCTATCTGAAAATTGATTGGATTCAGATTGATCTGTTTATATTACTGGATTGACCAGATAGTTCAACAGATATTTGGTCAATCTGATGATCTATTTATATCACCGGATTCATCAGATTTACCAGATTTTTTATAAAACTTTATATACTGTAATTAAAGGTGGATGAAGAATCACTCCTACAAAAAGAAAAAAAAAGAATGTTAGCAACATTTTTATATTAAAGTTTAATAACCACCCCTCTTCAATTACCTCTAGGAGCTGAGCTGAAAAGTTCATTCCTACAAAAAGAAAAGAAAAATGAACGTTAATAAACGTTTTTGTATAATAAAATAAAAAAAATACCCCTCCATCCCCATTTACCCATTTACCTTCAGGAACTAAGCTGAAGAGTTCGTTCCTACAAAAAAGAAAAAAAAATGAACATTAATAAACATTCTTGTATAATAAAATAAAAAAGAAACACCTTTCCTTTCTGCCCCCTTTTACCCTATTTACCTTCAAGAGCTGAGCTGAAGTGTTCGTTCCTACAAAAAAAAAAGAACGTTAGCAATATTCTTATATTAAAATTTAATAACCATCCCTCCTTTTTATTTTTTTTTGTTTTTTTCTTTTAAAAATCTTCAATTACCTCCAGAAGTCAAGCCAAAGTGTTCGTTCCTATAAAAAAGAAAAAAAAGAATGTTAGTAATGTTCTTGTATTAAAGTTTAATATCCTCTCAATTACCTCCAGGAGTTAAACTGAAATGTTCATTTCTATAAAAAAGAAAAAAAAGAATGTTAGCAACGTTCTTATATTAAAGTTTAATAACCATCCCCTTCAATTACCTCTAGGAATCGAGCTGAAGTATTCGTTCCTATAAAAAGGAAAAAAAAAGAACATTAACAATGTTCTTGTATTAAAGTTTAATAACCACTTCCCTTCAATTACCTCTAGGAGCTAAACTGAAGAGTTCGTTCCTATAAAAAAGAATAAAAAAGAACATTAATAAACATTCTTATGTATTAAAATAAAAAAAAATATTAGATTTGATCAGATTATTTGATTAATCTGGTGTTATCCAATGGATCTATCTGAATTATCTGAAATCCATTCATTTCTTAATCCAGATTATCCAATCCATTCAAAAATGGATGACGGATTGAACAGATTTTACAAAGTATATCTCTAGTTATACATAAACAGACCAGACTCCAACAAGTTGTTTTTAAAGGATTTCAGATGGTCTAAGAATTTGTCAAATCAGATTATGCACAAGGTGACTTTTTCTTCAAAAAGATTCATCGTCTAGCAAATAAAATCCAGAGTTTACATAACAAAGAGATTCTGCAATTAGTTAGCCTATGGAAGAATGTGAAGGACAATAGTAGTAGTATTTCTAGAAGTTCTAATTTAGAAAACAATTTTTATGTTGATAATTGTAATAATAATAGTTTAATATATAGTTTAGATAATTTAGGTAATAGTTTAGCAAATGTAGATAGAATTGATAGATAAGATAATAGCATTAATCTAAATAATTACAATGGGACAGGGTTGGAAAATTAAAGGTTAAGCGTAAGGGCCGTTTGTGCTAAGAGAAATTTGTTTACAATTTTCACCCGTACAAACTAATAATCTTGCGTGATAAGTTACATTTTTCTATATAGAAGATGTATATGTAATTTATAGAATGTATTTGTTATTTGACACTTTAATACAATAAATGCGTTTAACTTGTTAAAAAAAAAATAGTGTATACAATGTACTAAACATTTTTAATATTTGAAAACTTGTTTTGAATAATTTCACGTATTTTTCTAACATTTGATGCATTGTCAGAAACTATAGCTGATATTTGATTAATCCCAATACTAGTAATAACTTTTCAATAATTAACAACAAGTATTTCATGATATGTGAATACTCTAATATATCAAATAATTGATACAAATACTCTTTTTTTTAATGGCGTCATTATAATAAAATTTTAAATTGATCAATGTATATATAATATCTAACTATTAAAGGCTAAATAAAATGTATTAAAAATAAAATTATAATGAAATAATAAATTAATTTCAGTTAAAATTAACTATATTAAAATAAACCTATTGTTAAATTAGTTTTTTTTTCAACTTTTGATTTAATATTATTGTTTACTTAAATTAATTCATGTTCTAGCATTTGTTCTACCAAAATTTCTCTTGATAATAATTCATACATACCATTAAGTTCTTTTAATAAATTTATAAAGAATAAATATTTAATAATCCTAAATAATATCCTGCACGTAATAAAAAATTTAATAAGAGTATAATTAATACATGTGATTCTAAATTTGCTAAATTATGATAATTATCAATTGTTTGTTGACTATTATATAAGAGCTTTTTTTTTATTTGATTTATCTTGATATTCTAAAATTTTATTTATATATTTTTTTATGATATTTGCTAAAGTATCTTGGCAATGATTTGATAAATGTTCTTTAAGTTTGAAAATTTATTATATTTTTATGTTGTTTGCAATATTTATATGATGCAAAAAATTTACCTAGAGCTAAGGTTGCTTGTCAAAACTAGGGAGTTTCAGCAGGATAGTGTATATGAAACTGCTAAAACTAGTTTCGCAAAATTACACTAAAATACTGAAATGCTGAAACTGCTGAAACTGCTGAAACTGTTTTGCATTTTGGCATAGTATATCATATGATATACATATAGTTTCGGCATTAGTATCAGTCAAGTGATTTACTGATCTGATTTATCAATCTGACAATCTGATCGGTTGATCATAATTTTAAAAAAAAAGTCTTAAAAAAAAATAAGACTTTTATTATTTATTTTTTTTCTTTAGGGACGTTCTACTGAATGTGAATTCCATTGGAACGAACTAAGGATTGTCCTTCCTTAGAGCGAAGCATGTGGTAAATTAGGTTTGGGTGGGTATATAGTTTGAAATAGCATTATAAAACAATACTAACGAACTCTTTTTTTTTATTTTTTTTTAGATTTCTGGCTTTCTCTTG